>JASSUY010015058.1:0-21035 GCA_032466535.1 Forpus xanthops
AGCCTCGTGGGCTGCGAGGAAAGGAGTGGGAAAAGTCCTCCTGCTCTCCATCCTTCAGCAGGACACAGCCAGGAGAGAGGATCCAGCTCCAAGCAGACCCACACACTGCCCATTTGCCAACCCAAGGCCACACAACACTCTCCCTTCCCTCTGCTGTTACACAAACAGGAGGGGAGGTAACAGGCTGCCACACCTCAATCACAGGAGCCTGAAGTTGCCTGCATCACCCTGCAATCAAATGCAGCTGAGCCTCATGCAGGACCCGGGGCACCTGTGGGCACCAGGGAGCTCTTTGTAGCCACCTACACTCAGTCTGCCCCATGGCGGTGTGGGTCTGGAGCAGGGAAAATCAGGTTCATTTTCACAAAGAAATGATTTATTTTAAGCAAAGGGTTTTAATCCTCGAGGTTTCCTCCTTTTGGTGCAAGGGCAACATCCCCTTACATCTCTTTGAGGAGACCAAACCCCTAAAACACCCACATTGATGATAACCTTGGCCAAAGAATCTGGACCTTTGGCACTGGATAGGCTGGTGTGTGCGTGGTGGCACAGCTGGGGGTTCAGGGACTGCTGGTTGCAGGGACCCAGGAATGCTGCTGTGGGAGAGCCTCCGCTGCCACTTGAAACAGAGCAAGCAGATTGGCTGGGGAGTGCAGAGCTCACCCCTTTATAAACACCCACTAGGATGGTATCCTCAGGCTCCATCCCAAGCCAAAGCTTGTCTCTGCAGGGCAATGCAGATGGCACAGTTAGGAAGCTTGCAGGCCATCACATGGATTATAATGGACTTTGAGGAAAGAAAGTAGGAGCCAGGCTTCTTTCTTTACTTCTTTCTCTTTCTTTCTATCTTTCTTTCCTTCCTTCCTTCCTTATTTTTTCTTTCCTTTCTTTCTTTCTATCTTTCATTCCCTCATTCCTTTCCTTCTCTCTTCCCCTCCCTCTTCCCTTCCCTCTTTACTGTCTTCTCCCCTAATCCAATTTCTCCTTGCCAAGCCTCGGCTAACCTGAGACCGAGTATGCCAGAAAATTTTATAATCTACTCTAGCAGATTAACAGCAAGCAGTTTCTTTCTTTCTCTCTTTCTTTCTTTCTCTCTTTCTTTCTTTCTCTCTTTCTTTCTTTCTCTCTTTCTTTCTTTCTCCCTTTCTCCCTTTCTCCCTTTCTCCCTTTCTCCCTTTCTCCCTTTCTCCCTTTCTCCCTTTCTCCCTTTCTCTCTTTCTCTCTTTCTCTCTTTCATTCCTTCTTTCTTTCTTTCTCTCTCTCTCTCTTTCTCTCTCTCTCTTTCTCTCTCTCTCTTTCTCTCTCTCTCTTTCTCTCTCTCTCTTTCTCTCTCTCTTTCTCTCTCTCTCTTTCTCTCTCTTTCTCTCTCTCTCTTTCTCTCTCTTTCTCTCTCTTTCTCTCTCTCTCTCTCTCTTTCTCTCTCTTTCTCTCTCTTTCTCTCTCTCTCTCTTTCTCCTCTCTTTCTTTCTGCTTTTATCAAATATTCTGAAGTTGACAAGTTTCTGAGAGAAGTTATTTTTCTGTGTTTTGCAATATTTATCTAACATACAAAATGTGTTCACACACATGCTCATGTGCATTTTTTTCCTGTCAGACCTAACAGCTCTTCCCAGTTTCACTTGATTTAATGCTAAAATTGCTGAAGGGTTCAATTAATTTGCTGTGCATACAACTGCTCAAGTTTTGCTGCTAGCAGCAGAGGGCTTTGACTGTGTTGTCCCTGGCATGGTCCTGATACTTTCCTCATCCTCTCTGCAGACAGGAGCTGCAAAGGGAAAGTATGTAGGTGCTCTGGGTCCCATCTGTGACACTTGTCTCTTCCTTTGGAAGATAGTGAGAAACTATGTCTTGGAGGTGGTGCTGGCCTTGTCACTGGCATGGGGTTGATCGGCAGCAGGAAAGGTAGTGAGACAGAAAAGCAAGGGGCCATTGTTATGTCAGAGTGGCTGGCTTTAGTATGGGGCAGCATCTTTTATGGTTTTCCTTATTCACTTCTGGATAGGAATAGGCAATATCATTAATATTGTGGAACCTGTACCATGATTCCCAGTATGAACATGCTAGTCTTTGAGAAAGATGGAGGATCCTGGTTTTCACCCTCAGCCTGTGTTTTTTTTACTGTTAAGACTGCTTAAGCCTCTCTGTTCCCTGCTGCCTGTTATTCCTGCCCTTATGCTGCATTAGCATCAATGTTTGTGCAGGTGCACGATGAATCAGATTGGTGAACTGATGAACGTGAAAACAAAAAATCCTTTTGAGTTTCTGTATAGGTTCTTCCTTCTCTCCCCCAGACCCTCGGATCTGTTCCCCAGTCTGTTTCCCAGTGCAGCTGAACAAATTGCCGTGCAAGCACCCTGTGGGCAGCAGCAGAGGACTGGGAAGCTGAGTTGCATGGCAGGTGCGGAGGTGGGAAAGAGTGCTTTAACTGGCAGTCCTGCCTAGAAAAGTCAGATGGATCCACAGCCTCACAATAAGCAGAAAATAATAAACCCAGCTCATAAATAGATTGGATCAGGTGATTAAAACCACAATATTTTGATTTGCATAAACTTGTTTTCCTATTAGTACGAGGACATCCGTTGCTGGGAGCAGGTAGATTCTCTCTTAATTAAAACATAAATTGCATGTAACCTTCCCTGCATCAGGCACTACTTGTCATCTGTTAATACAGCCACTGGAACTGGTCAGGAGTCCTGAAAGCAAGAACCAAAGAGAGCTCAGCTCTGCGGGACCATACCCGTAGCTGAATCCTGCCTGAAGCTCTTCATCAAGTGCATGAGCCTGGGAGGCTGGAGCCCTCTGCCAGTTCCAGCAAAGCAGCCTGGAGAAGTGAAGTGATGCTGGAAGCATTCAGTCTCCATCTGTATCGTTGGTCTGTGGTTAAGGGCACCACGGAAGTGTGGTCTTACACCTCCCCATACGCAGCCAGGCTCTGTGGGAGCATCCTTGCTTTGGTGCTTTCTGGTGCTCTCCTGGGATTGGGGTGGTTAGTCTGGGATTACTAGAGAACCTGAGCTTTTTAAAACTCCCTTGAACCTCCTGTGAGGTGGGAGGGAATGTGTGAGCTGGCACTGAAACCTGCTGTGGTACATCTTGCTGGTTGTTAGTTCCTCCATTTCAGACCAAGTTCCCCCTCACTGTGTGGCTCTTAGAAATGTTTGCAGATGGTGACTCTGGTTTCCACAGATGGGAAGCTCTAATGTGGATCTTATGGGACACTTCTATGTTGTTTTTTTTTTTTTTTTTATTATTATTTTTTGTGTGGGGCTTTTTTTTTTTTTTTTTTGTCTTTTCCTTTGGACAAACTTTATTTCTACTGAAGTGAATTATTTCCTTTACTGTCAAATTGGGTCAGCAGAACTTTATACTGTATAGTCTGGCAAGAGGTAGCGCTAAGCTTGAAGCCCATCTTCACCTGTGGTTGGTGTGGCTAGCAGACCTGTCTGGTGGAAAAAAGCAGCAATGTATTGTCACGAAGGCTAAAACCTGGAAAAGGAGCCAGGCTCCTGTTTGCAGTGCTAAAGTATTCCAGCTATCATCTGCTCTTCCCACCTCTCCTGCAGGGAGCCATCGACTGGTGGGCCACCTCCTATTGGTGCTGGTGCAGGGTATGCCATCCAGCGCAGGCAGCTCCTTTCCAAGAGCCATGCTCTCCACCAAGGCCAGCTGCAGCAGCCCCTGGTTCCCTTCCTCTCTTGCTCCCTGCTCAGGTTTTGCAGATAACAGAACCTTACTGGGGAGCTGAGGTTCTGGAGAAGAAGCTGTGCTGAAATGGTGCCTTTTGCACGTTGGGCAGTGCCTGCCGCTATGGGAACCCTGACTGGTGGCTGCAGCTGCTGGGCACCATGATAATATGAATAACCTATATCATTACACAGCATTCTTAAAATGCCAGTTGTGATTTAAAGTATTTTTCTTTATGTTCCTTAAGGACCACGGCGTGCTGTGTTTCTTTGCTCTCTGTTTCTAGTGTTCTGTTGCTCTGGGTGTGGGGGCTTGAGCTGACAGAGCAGCCTGCAAGTGGCCATAACACCTCAGGGACTGTAGAATAAGTCATTCTGTCTGGCTTGTGGGTGTAGACGAGTTACATCTGTGGAGTGCCTTATGGTCCTATGGAATTAAAAGTCCTTCCTGATTATTTGGCAGGAGTTAGTTGCTAAGGGATGTTCGTTCTCTTTATGCCTTACTCTCATGAGCTGCCTCAGACCTGTTGAACAGAAATGTGTGAAACAGTCATCTTCAGCTTTTGGAGAAAATGTCTCTAAGTAAACCAAGAAACTAAAAGTGGCCAGTGTTTGTGGTCACTTTAAGCGATTTCAATGAAGTGTTCTCCTAAAACATTCATAATAGCTGCAGTTAACAAGTACTATGTGTACAGATAACCTGGGTCTAGGCTTTGTCCCTTTGTTGTGAACAGATTTTAAGTAGATTGCTGTTTGGAATGCAGGACAGTATAAAGATCTTGAAGAAGAAAATCACATTCAAATTGGAATACAGCTGATAACTTTGTATGCAGATGTTCTGTACTGCCAACCTTTATTGTATAATAGCTTTTAATAGCTCCAATTGCTTTCTTGAAAGTTTGAAAAATAAGTTATTCTCCGATCTCAGTGAAAAATAAAATTACTTCAGGTTGAAAACATAAATTGTGAATATCTTCATGTCTTGACTTAATTTTCTGTCAAAATTCTGTTTTTATAAAAACTGAATTCTTGGAAAATGCTTATTTTTACAAAGCAACCAATAAATGCCTGAAACAGGCACCATTATTGCATTCTATTTCTGAAATCATGACATTTCCAAATAATACAAGATGAGGCTACACAAACATCTCCAAATTATTTGAAGTTTTTCAAGTTTATAGTCCATTCCTAAAAATCAAGGGACAGGTTCATTTGCAGAGGTTTTGCTTTTTTGTTTTCTTTGGTACTTTTTAATTATATTCTGAACAAATCACCATACTGAAATCTTTCTGTGTGTCAAGATAGTAAGAGTAACATAGCATAAGCTTCTTCCATATTCATTATGATGTTTTGTAGCTGTATCTGTTGAGCAGCACTGATTGAATTTAGTGAAATTGTGTTGTTTAAAATCCCTTTCATTAATATGTTAAACTCTCATAACATATTATTGAAATTGGTTTGTACACAGACATTTGATTTTCCTTCTCTAGCCTTATCCATGGCAAGAGATTGTTTGCATCCATTAAAGTCACATTAGGCAAATTTGGGCTAGAATTTGCTGAGGTGCTGTATTCCAGTAGCTGCAGAAACTGCACAGATTTCAGAAATTAATGGTGAGACTTCAGTGAATTACAAATTAATAAGAAGTTGTAGAAGGCATAAATTGCACTGAAGTGAAAATAAATACCGAATTGTCTTTTTAAAGAGAAAACTGTTGGGGGGATTTTGACTGTTGATGAATCACTCAGTCAGTGGTTGTGGTTTTAAAGCCAGAATGTATACACTTTAAAGAATTTAATTTTTTCTTCGCTACCAAAGTCTCTATACAAACAGAGGAAACCAGCAGATAGCTGGTCTATGGGAGGAAATAGTTGAAGTACCTAAGTGCAAGTGCTATCAAATGCATAGACTTCTAAAGTAACGTTCATATGACCATCTTTAAATGTTTCTTAGGGCAGATGCTGAAGAGGGAAGAGGCTAGAAAGTATGGTGTTTAAACTGGCTGAGCCTTGTGTGCAGCTCAACTTCCCAGTGTTGAAAGAGCAATTTGTTTTCCTGCGTTTTTTTTTGGTTTGGTTTGGTTTGAGCTGTTCCCCCCTCCCTGTACTTTATGGGTTGGTGGGGAAGGTAAAGAACATGTTCAGCTCTGCTTCCTGGAAATTAAGCGCTGTTCCTTACTTGAGGGAACCAGGAAGGGAATGCTGCTGCTCAAGCTCGCAAAACTTCCTGTGTATTTTTCCAAGTTTTAATAATTGTGAATAAAACTTAGATTAGGCTACTAGAACATGTTAGGTGTTTTGAGGGCTTTTTTTCTGTGTTTTTTTGGTTTAGTGTGGTAGGAGGTTTTTGGTTTGATTTTGTTTTTTTTGTTTGTTGTTTTAGGTCCTGAAACTCCTTTAAACCCCCCTGCTTGTAGAGGTCTGGGGTTTATCTGCATGCACACCAGGGAAGTAGCTACTGAGGCACATGAGGTGCCTCACTGCTAACTCTCATGTAAGTAACTCCTATGTAAGTTTTTGTAGGAAGAGAGTAAAATGGGTTTACGGCATCCATTTAGTATCCTGTTCAATTTAATCTGCATGAGATTTCAAAATATGTACAGTTATTCAAGTTTCAGTCTATTTCTTTGACACTGTTCTTGAAGAGCGCTAAATCGCTTAAAAGCAACTTTGGTTTTTAGGTTTTGAATTTCTACACTGCTGCTTCTCTGTTTACAAGCCGGGCAATGCAGTATAGGGATAACACATGAAACTGAGAAAGCAGCTCGCATTGACCCCAGCCAGTCAAGAACCAGTTGATGTTCTGAGCACGAGAGGAAAATCAAAGTCACAATCCTGTAAATATTTATGTACATAGTTAAAGTTAGACATAAAAATGTTTTTTTAAACTTAGTTGGACTCCTTGCACATAAGAACGTGTGTAAATATTAGCAGTCTGGAACCTACTTCAGGTTTTTAAAATATTTCCAAAAAAACCCTTTTTTAAATGCTGCAAGGCCCTGTGCTGCAAGGAGATGCATTCAGACCATGCAAAATCAGCCTCATGAGTAACTGCTCCCAGCAGCAGCAGGCAAGGTAACAGCTGACTTACCAACCTGCTGGAAGTCTTTTGTCTACGTGTTCGGACTCTGTCCAGCAAGAGTTAAGTGTTCAGTTAGAGGGCAGGAGGCTTGGCTTTGGGTCACTGAACTCAGGGCTGCGGTTGTCTGATTCAGCTAATTCTTCTCTCCAGACTTCTCAAGTAACTTTGAACAGATTGCTTGGACTCTTGAGTGCCTGTGTGTCCCAGTAATAAAATGGGGTTAATTATGCAACTTTCCATCTCTTGCCCAGACTTCTCCAGTTCTGCAGAAGCTGGTTTCACAGTGCTACTGTAAGTTAAATAATTTGTGAAGCCCCTGGAAGTAAAGGTCACATACAGGTTGGGCTACCTGGAATTCAGAAGGAATGACTTTTTGGTAGGTTCTCAAAAGCTCAGCACTTACCAGTTTTTGTCTTGAGAGCTGTGGATTTTACTTATTGATTAGATCCTGGTGTGAAGGAAGCATAGTTTTCCTAGCAACCTGCCTGTCTTCATTTGGGCTTTCAGGATATTGTGTGGTGTATGTGTGCATATATATATTTATATATATATATTTATATATATATTTTCTCAGTAGTGAGTGACTGAAAACACGTGCAAGCCAGCCATGTGCTGATGTTGCACCGACTCCAGCTCTCACCCACCCACCCACTTTCCTTCCTTCCTTCCTTGGAGAGCTGGCAAACAAATTACAGCCTCAACGCGTGTGCTGCTCAGGCAACAGCCCACTGGGGAAATGCATTGGGGTGAACATTTGGATGCCAGATCAGTGTCTCATTAGGCATTTCTTAGTGTATTTTACAAGTCTGTGGACAAGCAGTAGTTAAGAGTCAGATGGAGAAAAATTTATGTGCTCCCTGAAGGAAAGGGAAGGCTGTGGAGTCTGCTGCGGATAGGCAGGGTGTTGCTGCTCCACAAAGGCTGGTCCCATATGGTCATTCAAAGATGCAGGAGTGTGTCCTAAAAGCTTATGGGCAGGAAGGGGTGGGTGGCTCTCCTGATCTCCTGATGACAAGTTTCAAAATGCCAGATTAATTCATCATTTTCTGCTTAGATAAGTGGTTTAACAACAGATCCTGCATAAAATGTTGGGGTATGTGTGTGGTGCAAGTGTGAAATTGGGCTGAATCTACCCCAAACCACCTCAATGAATGGTAATTTGCAAAGTCATATGGTTGAATCAGATGACTTCAAATGTGTTTTTAAGCAAGGGTTAAAGGAAGCATTAAGCTTATGTTTCCTTGTTGCTGTCATTGCTGTTTTACCATATTAGAGTCTTAATGGTAATGTTTTCCTTTCTTTTTCACAAACAAGATGACCTTGGCAGTTAATGACCTGCTTACAGTCTTTGGCATGGCTCTCATGAGGAGGGGGCATTTGTCATGTTTATTCAGTAATTTCAGTTACAGAAAGAGATGCTGGACACTGGCTGTGAGGAGGCAGCAAGCAAAGCAGTATAAAGGGACCTTGGATCCAGGAAAAGGAGGAGGCTGCCTTAATTTTTTTGCCCCCCCCCCTCAGTTTACACAATGCGGAAGCTGGGAGGGGTGGGCTGGAGGGCACGGTGTGGGCTGATTTCAAGTGGGTCCGCACAGAGCGGCAGTGCAGCTGCCTGATGCTGTGGAGGCAGGGAAGAGCAGCTGGTCCCTCGCCAGCACGCTGGGGTGCTTGTGGCTGTACAGCTGGAAGCTGAATGGCTTTGCCTCAGTGGAGGAAAGCTCGCCCTCCACACCCGTGTAACCACACTGTGCGCAGCAACGTGGGTCCCAGTGGTGGAGGGCATGTGGGCTGCCAGCCCTGCCACTGCCTCAGCTGCACTACCACAAAGAAATGGTTAAATGTGGCTGTGAGTCTTATATATATCAAAAAGGCATAGATAAGTAGTAACAGGCCTTCCTGACCCACATCACACTGACTGGCCAGAGTGAGCTTGGTCTGCTAGTACTTGGCAGCGTGCTTTGCCTCTGCGTGCTGCAGCTGCAGTGCTGCAGTCGGGAGCTTAATGAATAAAACCAAAGCTCAGAACTCTCGGGTCTTAAGGTTTTGTTATTTTTGTGGGAGGAGAGAGGGATAATTAGTTGAGCTTTTTTTTCTTAATCCAGGGTTACTGTACAAAGGGGCGTTACATGTGAATTGCTGTGGTGGTAATCAATAGGCTGGTGCCTTGCGAAATACTTCTAACGTTGGCGCGAGTAATTTGCTTTTTAAGTTGTTTGGTCCCTTTTTGCTAGGTGTTGGCTGTGAGGGTGGCCTGGGTAGGTGGGAGAGAATCATCAGGCAGGAAGATGGAGGGCTCCTGTTGTCAGTGCTGCCGAAGGGGTGATGGGGAGGCTGCGACCACGTGAGCAGTAATTTTATTTATGTTGGTCTGCTTTCAAACTGTCACAGTAAATCTATTTTCCTTGACACTTTGTAAATCATTATATAGGATTAGGCCTTTTACCAGCATTTAAGAATTCTGCAGTCATTTTAAGGACTTTCCTCCTCCCTGGCTCAGCCAAGCAGTTCCTATTCTTGCTGGTATTCCTCACTATTTAAATAATGCTGGGCCTGATGAGGAGGAAATGGTCTCTGGAAGGCAACCGACATTTTCAAAAGCACTGTTCCACAAAGAAGACTTTGAACTGTGCTAAGACTTTAAAAGTTAAATAATATTTTGAATGTTATAGTTCTAATGTTTTCCTATTGTCATGGGAGACTTGGATCAAGTCCCAGGATTGTGGTTAACTTTGCCTGTATGCTTAGGCCTTATTATGCTTATTTATTACCACTGAACTTAGTGACTTCACTTTTATTTATTTATTTTTTTTTTTTTACTCTTGAAATCAAGACCTTTTATTTTATTTTTTTTAATGAGATTAAGTTTTGTTTAATTTTTTTGTGGGGGGTGATGAGGATGAGCCATCTTTTGTGGGTGGCAGGGGTTGTGCCATGGCTGCTGGTGCCCCAGGGCCCCCTTCCCCGTCTAAGCCTTGTGGCAAGGGTGTGAGGCTCCCTGTGGCTTCTCTGAGGCAAGAGCAGTGGAGCTACTTAAGAAAAGCTGTGTGGAAGGTTCAGATGCCATACGTGAAGGTCAGAATTAGGCCTTTCACCATCAAAACCAAGGAGGTGAGCTGTGCTCTCCTGAGGAGTTGGCTGCTGGGCCGTACTCGCCCTCCTGCCATGTCAGTTTTGGCACTGTCCTGGCCAAGGCCTCTATCTTGTCTGCAGCTGGCTGTGGTGAGCTGCACAGATGATGTTTGTGAGGTGCTGGGGGCTTGGGAATGCCTCAGCCCCTGAGTGCAAATGGCCCTGCATTCATCTCATGAAGTGGGACAGCACAAAGGTGCCTTCCATCCCAAACCATTCTGTGGTACTGTGAAAGCTTTAAGCACATGTGATGGAGGACGTGGCTCAGGTTGGTGGTTCTCACAAAACGAGTCCATTTTCATCCAGGGACCTACTGGAAGTGAGGGAGCAGTTAAAGTTTAAGGATCAGTTTTGACGAAACAAGATTTTTAGGAAATAAAGTTAATAATTTAAGGACATTTATGCAGTTAGGAAGCTCTCAGAAAGCTGCATGGACTATGATAATAAAATTCACCACGCTGTTGCATGCTGATCAGATCGTGACCTTCATTGTTAGGCATGGTTTTTTCCTGTCGTCATTCCCCACCGGGATTTATTTGGCACAAGGTATGATTTATTTGGCATCACGTAATCTGCGTGCGGTAGTCATGAACCCTTGCTTTGAGGAAGCAGGGTCTAGGGCTGCTGTTGGTCAGTGCAGTCTCTCAGGGCCCATCTTCCATTAGTATGTACTTCCTGCCTGTTCCCAGGAGCCTAATCATTAATATAATAATATGTAATAATGGCTTATCAGACCAGATTACGTTAGTGTAACTTGGTTTTACCATAAGTCAGTGTACGTTAAAAGGGTTTGTTGGTTTAAGGTGAAAGCTGGGTATGTTTCTCTGCTGAATAAATATTCCTTTCCAGCTTCTGAAAGGACAGGAATCCTTTTGTGTTTAGCAACCTTCAGTATCTGCTAAATGCAAAATAAATGTGATTTGTTTCATAGTTGCATTTTTGGCCCAGGTAAAAATTTAATAAATGAAGCATGAGGCAGAGGAAAGGGAAGAACCTAATCAGATGCTAAAGAGACTTCATGAATATTAAGTACTTTCCACTTAAGCAGTCTTTTTAATAATCTGAAACATTAATAATGGTATGACTGCCTGCGTCTACACCAGCTGTGTAAGAGAGATAAAAGTCCAAGTTTAACGTGATTTTTATCAGCTTGCTCATGCTACTATTCTTCCTACAGAAGTCATCAATGTGCGTGTTGGAAAACAGCTTTCTAACAAACAGGACTGGCTGTATGCACGAATAAACAGTGTGTCACTTGGTTCTGGATCTAGGGAATAATGAAATAACTGATGGTAGTTCGAATACTTCGGGGTTTTTGTTTCAGTCCCTCCACCCAAGGTAATTCAGTTTAGTGCCTAGAGTTGTACTTAGTGATTCAAGAATAAACCTGTAAATGCATGTTGAATATTTTCCGGTAACTAATTATAGGAACTGTTTGTTCCCAAGTTAATGAATTCCCTGTTAGTTGCCTGCATTCAGTCTATTACCTGTATTGCAAAGTAATGATTGTGATTTTTTGGGTTTGTTTATGTGTGTGTGTTGTAAATGTAAGCTGTGCCAGTAAAGCAAAAAAGGTCTGGTTGGGACCATCCTCTAAACTGTCTGGATATTTAAATTTATGCATCAGGAAGATACTTGGAAGATTCTGCTTCCTCAGGCCATTTGTGTTTTCCTGCCTGATTTGCTTGTTTTCTGGATATTCCAGAAAGGAATGCTAATAAAGTACCTGTTGCATTTACTACCAGATATAGTATGGGTGAAAGCTTTATGTGTTTTTAAGTGGACAACTAGATACTGTTTAAAAACTAAAAAAAAAAACAACAGCAACAACAACAAAAAAAAAACAACCCACACTACACCTCCTGCTTTGGGCTTGTCTGTTCAGTTTCCTGCTCAGAAGGGCCGGTCTGCTCTGCCCTTTCCTCCGACATTTCTGCTCCTGTTTGAGAGCTGCTGAACTGTTTGTTGTGCTGACTGAAGTGAGCTCTTTGCGTTTGTAGTCTGTGTTCTTTAAAGGATTAGTAGCAGCCGATCTGTCCTTCTGGCATGCATCGGGTGGGCAGTCAGGAGCACGGCTCTACTTCTAAACTTGTGAATTGAGCACAGTTAAAGCTGGGATCCATTTTACATGATACCATAATTAATACAGGTAATTCTTCTGTCCAGGTATGTTTGCTCTTTGCTTGGGGAGCAGAGCCCGGGGGGTTGGATGCAGGTTAAGCCAGCTTCATCTGTGCTTCTCAAAGGTGAATATGTTGCATGCTTCTAAAATAGCGGACTGCAAGCAAACAAGAAAGAAAAATGGAGCAGCATTTCCTACCACTTACTCTTGTGTAAGCTCCGGGTTGCAGTACACATCTGGAAGCAGCTTGTTACTCTTGATGCATTTGCTAGTGATTATCTTTGGGTTTTTTTCTTTAGTGCTTGTAATCTAAGATCTTGCTGTGGAGTTGGGAAGGAGTTTCTGCATGAGCAGATACAGTACTTTCTTCTGTAGCAGGTTTTCTAAAGCATTCATATTCATTGGTTTGCAAATCTATCTCAATAACTCAAAATTAATTTTTTACAAAACTCAAAATCACTAAATTGCTGGTGTCAAGAAAAAAATAAAAGCTAAATGGAAAGGATCTCATTCTACTTCTGCAGCAGTTTTTGTTTGTGCCATTTGATGTATTCCTCTTGTCGCTATGTTGCAGACCTTGTCTATCAAAATAAGTGAGTAAACTGCTGTTAATACAAGTGCTTGAAAATATTTTGTTTATGACCTTTGGAAAAAAACAAAGTTAAGAGATTAAAAATAGAGAAGGAAAACTATATTTCTGTCTTGCTTTTTGGGGGAGATATGGAGCTGTAAAATGACTTTTATTGAAACTGTGACAGAATTTATTTGTTCTCTTTCAAACCTAAGTGACAGCAGTAGTGCTCTGTTAGGTATCTTTGCCAGGCTTGCTGAAAATAAAAAAAATAGACGACATAGAAAAAAAAAAAAGACTCTGGGGACTTCTGGGAATAGATGATGGGTATCTCTTGGAGGTCCTTTCCCAACTGACACTGGAAATTTCAAGTTAGGTATGTGTTTAAAATAGTTATGTTTCAAAAGAAACCCTACAAGTTTGGTTTATTATATTGCAGCTTTTTCATAGCTGTGATTGTCATTAGTGTGGCTTTTAAGTGAAGAGAGTCTTGTGGGATGAAAAGGACAGACCATTGTGGGCTATTTGGTGTAAAGAACTTGTGTAGTCTTTATTTGTGGTACCTGTGGAAACAATTTCAGCCTATATGGGTCATACATTTTTAAGTTGTTGTGTTGCCTCCCATTTGTGTCTGTATCCCCCACCCTGCTAAATCTTATCTAGCTTCAGTAGCAGGGATTTCTGAGATTTTGGGAAAATGTTTTTTTGTTTTTGCTTGTTTTGTGGTTTGTCTTTCGTGGTTTTTTTTTTTTTTTTTTTTTCTTTGTGAGATGTCTGTCTATAGCTTTCTTGACCAAATTAGTAAAGATTAGTGATGTGCACTGGTTATCACACCATAATGCATAAGCCCTTTTAGTTATGGACCAAGAATTCATGGATCACACAGGGGCATCTGAGTGATTTGGAGCTCTCCTGGTGGGAGAATGGTGTAGCATGAAGCTGTGGTAACCATCTTGTGCCGCAGTGTTTTGTGCATCAGCTGTGTAGCATTTTTAGTTATTGTTAAAATTTGTGGTAGGAAGCTGCCTGAAATTAAATGTAAGAGACTCTGTATAATAATAAAATCAATTGGACTGTTTCCTCAGTAATTCTAGAGACTGATGCATCATTAACGTTGGTAATACAGTGGCTGTCAGATCACAAACTTCTCAATAAATGTGCAGCTGGCAGGCTTTGATGGAAATTGGAGGCAAGCAGAGAATGAGATTTAGGGCTTTGATATATGGGGTGTCAGCCATGTGATGAAGTTTTTATCAATTTCTGTCACTTCTGTCTCTTTTGCTCACTACATATGTGGTCTTCCTTGCAGTTTCTCGTGGTGGCTGAAATGATTACTGCACCTTTTAAATGTTTAGTAATAGAGATAGGGGTTAAAAGAAGAGCCAACTTCACTTTTAAGTAAATTGTTCTGTATATGGTGGCATTACAATAGAAATGTAGTGCAGTGATCAGCTGTTACAGAGTTAGTGATTTATTAGCCATGGTAGTACTGAGAGAAACAGGAAGCAGAGCTAGCCATCAAGGTTCTTGAACGAAAACAATAGTGAGGCAGTTGTTCAGTATCCTAATTAACAATCTGTACTGAGGAGGCATCAGGAGAACCAGTTGAGTAGCTTTCCCAGTCATTCTGACTCTGTTTTATCATGTTTGTATTTTAAACTGCTTAATAAACCAGAATTTCTCCATATCTTTAGATTAACCCATTTGAAAGACTTCCTAGACCTACAGCAGTTACTTGAAAAAAAAATCAAATGGGTATGTTGCTGATCCCTGTCAGTGTTGATTTAGGTCAGTATTACATAAATCTCTTGGAAGTGGCACAAGTATCTGCAACATAAAGGAAAAATAAACAAACTAGTTTGCTAAGAGTAAATGCTGATAAGGATGTTTAAATCAGAACACAATCTACTTCTGCATTGTGAAGAACACAGGCTTTTGTCATGGGCTACTCAGCTGGGTGTGTTTTACAACAAAACAAGGTCTCCAGAAACATGAAGCAAGTCCTTGCCCATTACAGGGGTAAGTTTATGACTTTGTATCACATTAGCAGTATCTTGAGTGGCTCTGGGCCAAAGTTGGCTGAAATGGTTTCCCAGTTGTAACTCTTTGTAAGCAGTATGGGGTGAGGGTGTGCCCTGTAAGCTGTGCTTTCCCAGGGGAGGGCATTCCCCCTTGCAGAGTTGTTAATTTCTGATTTCAGCAAACTTTGGGAGAAAATGTGGGTTTTTTTTTGTTTGGATTTTTTTTATGTAAAAAAGTGAGCATGCAGATGCTTTATACATAAACCTCTAAAGCATAATGCTTTCTTCCTTGTCCTACCTCCACACATTCTTCCAGGGAGGATGTAACTGGTACTTTTCATGCCTGAAATCCCATGGAAATTATTAGTAATGTCATCCTGCATAAAATACGTTACAGGAGTTTAGTTAAAAGAAATACCCTTTAAAAAATTGATAGCCTGATTCTCTGTGGGCAGATAACAGGTTTAAAGAGGAAATTTTTTTCAGCATAACCCATCTCTTTTTCCATAGTTGGGAATTGGCTGGTGCCTTATCTGCGTTCCTGGGTTTGCTGTCGGTTTAGTTGTGATGATTTTAGCTGTGATAATTCCTTGAGCTGGGTCAATTGCAAAAGTTCAAGAGAAAGTCTTTGGCCCATTTTGCCCCCTTGGGATTGAATCTGTACAAAAGCAGTTTTTAGTTCTCAAAATCTGCAGAGGAGGCAGGTAATACGTATGCTGATTCACTGTGTAGCTTAGAGATGTTCCTGTAGGTTGTGAATACTTAAGACTGTATTGGCATGTTGACAACTTTGGGCAGGGTAAACAGAGAATTTTGTTATAAGCACTTACAGGAGTTGCTGCATCTGTAAGCCATGGGGTGAATGCCTTGAACGATCTAGTAATTTATCTGTCCCAGGTATTTGCAGTGCATATTGGTGCTGAGCAAGTTGTAACAGCGTAAAATGAAGACTTGTGGTCCAGGGACAAAAAAGAAAGAACACCGCCCCCCCCCCCCTTTTTTTTTTCTCCATATATTTTATGAAAGCAGTGATATTTCGCTACTAAAGCTGTTTGTTTCCTAGATTACAGGCCACAAGAATTGGAGCAAAGATTTTGATTCTTATCCTTTCTGAAGTCTGAAATGAGTAATACACAGAGTAAAGGAATCTGGAAACAGTATTTCCTGGGAAGAATTTAATTCCAATTGTAACTAGTTTATTTAGTGTGTATTTAACTCCTCCTGTGGTCCTAAACCTATCTGTTTGCTTCTCTTCTGTTCCCACTTCCCTTGGAGCCCTAGAACTGAAAGATGTGTTTGGAAAGAAAACTACAATGCAAGCACAAACTTTTCTTGCAAGTACACACATGTGGCAGATTTGCTACTTGTTTTTTAAAAACTGCTGCTGGTTCAAATATAGGTGCTTCCCCTTGTTCTACTCATTGATAACTATTTCCTTAATTTGGGATAACTGGAGACATACATGGATGTGTATGTGTGTGTGTATATATATATATGGTAATTCTGATACCATCTATGTATTTGATTTTCTTAAAATGTTTCTGTCAGAGGCTTTTTGGTATTTATTTTTTTCTCCTTCCTCTCCTTCCTCTCCTTCCTCTCCTCTCAGTTTCTCTCAGTTTCTCTCACCCTTTATCCCCTGCAGAGGGTCAGCATTTAAAGCTTTGCTTCTGTGAATTTGATTAAAGGTCTGTAAGTACATGTTATGTATTTTAATTGCCTAAAGAGATCTCATTCCACTTAGCCCTTTAGAAGAGCTGCTTTGAATTTATACATGTGAATTTCCAGGAATTAAAGGTGGAGGGGCTTTTTTTTTAAGTTTTTGGTGTTGAAAGCCAAGCTTGCCTTTTATGGGTTAAATATTGGTGTTTGTGTATGGGTAGACAATATTAATTTTAGTAAAAAGGCTCTGCATCTGTCACATAGTCTCACAGGCAGATGAAATCATGAGGAATAGTAGGTAACGTCAAGTAGAATAGATGATAAAATTATGAAATTATGTAGCATTGTCTAATCTGCTCACACAGCTTTGCCTGTTACAAGTGACAAACTAATATGCCATCAGACTTGACAGCCGTCTTAGTTTATTGTAGGTATTTGACACAAACTGTCGTTCATGTGCTCTAGAAGTGATATGTTTCGGATAACAGGAAATACATTCCTCTGGCACCTTATAAAACCATACAGTTGGCTGAGTGTTGCATGAAAGAAAGCATGGAGTCCAGTTCATAGTAACAAATTCATCTTAGACTGAATATGTGTGCCTGTCCTCTTGCTTTCCTTTCACAGGAGTTTGTGGAACCATTCTTTTAAAATTAATGATTTTTGGACAGAGCCTTGGGTAGTATTGTTTAGTGGAAGGTGTCCCTGCCCTTGTCAGGGGAACTAGATGATCTTAAGATCCTTTCCAACCCTAACTATTCTATGATTCTATGATTAGAAGATATGTAGAAAGTCTCTGTATGAAGTCTGTAGCAGAGGTGTAGACCCAGACCATGTCAAGTTATGCCTAAGCATATAATAATTTCAGTGGAGATAAAATCTGTCAGTCAAAATCTCTGACCTGTATAGTTCCTGAAGTGGATGTTTTCATGGGGTTCAAGGCATGACAGGGCAGAGCAGCAAACATGAGCCCAGGTTTTAACCCTCAACTGTAATGGTTATCTGCAGGTTTCAGTTTCTCAGTGCGTGATGTAAAGGATGTGATGAACATCATCCCTTTGAGGCAGGTCTGATGAGGGGTGATGCAGAGCATGTGTCTACTGCCTTGGCCTGTATTCCTTCATCTGGTTACTTCTCTCCATATTAATATGCATCCACTTTCTTTCCTGGAAATATTGCATGTGGTGCCAAGCCTTGTGGTGATTTTGTAATGGGGCATGTGAGCATGTGGCTGTTAAGCTGGCTTCCATGAATCACATATTGGAAAGAAACTTTTCAATGGCAAAGTGGTTTGCACTTACCCACTGCTGCGCTGAGATAATGCCAATCAGCTGAGACCATCCTTACATCTTAAAAATGTATCCAAATCAGATTGCTGGGACTAGAGTAAGTTTGAAGCTCCTTTTCATGTAGTTGCTGATGACAGAAGGCAAATTTATAATATGAATACAAAATTTTGTATCTCATTGGGTTGAGTGCATTCTCTACCAGTGAGATATAGCTGCAACAAATAGACCCATCGTGTCAAGAAAACCAAACTTGCTGCAATACATTTATTTTGTGCTCTTTTAATGTCTGCAGTTGATTAGAAATCATGTGTAAAGAATAAAGAGGATGTCTTATATTTTACTTAGTGTATCTGTCAAGTGCAGCACCTGAGAACAGCTGTTGGAGTGGCCAGTTTCGTATCGGTACATATTTCTTTCCCTTCCTAAGGTTAAAGCCAACCTGTACCCAGAATTCTGAAAAGACTGGAGGTCATCTTCCCAAATTCTCTTTCAGGAAGAAGGCTTCTATCCCTTGAATAAACTCAACTGCTTTGTTTTCATCTATGTGCTTTTTGGTGCATTGTCACAACATGATCTGATATTTGAAATTTCTTGCCTCCATACTACACTGCTCATAATAAAACTTTGACAAGTGATGATCTAGATAGTAAGAATATGACACATCCATGAAGCATCAGACATGATAAAAATTAGTTTTAACACATAAGATCTAGGCCATTAAGATTTCAAGCTAATTAGAGACTGAATTAGCCTTGCATTGCAACTAACTTTTATATCTCTTTGAGATGGAAAGACAAAATAGTAAGAAGCAGGGAGATGGAGCTTTTAAAACTTTAAGATTTCTCCAAGAAGAGAGTGGCTGGAATGTGATGAAGTTGCTTTTGTTTTATTTCTGTTTTGAAAATATGTAATTTGATCATTGTTCTTAGAACTTTGCTTTAGTTTTCTCTAGGTGTTTCAGAAATGAGAAACACAGCTAAATGATCATTTTTGATAATCAAAAGGTAATGCTTGGGTGTCTAAGATGTTACACTGAGCTTACTGGCACTGCACAATGATGCTGTTACCCTCCAGCCACTGTGTGCTCCCATAAACTATATTTTTAAAGGGAGATATATGTATGTATATCTATACTATATTTCCAGAAGTCATTGAGGAGTGCATTTAAGGGTGTTTCAGATACAAGAATCAGATGTTATCTTAGGGCAAAAATTTAAAATGTGTTTCTTTAATAAGGTTTATTCTAATATTAAATCAGTAAAGCTTACCTAGCTTGCCTTAAAAATGCTTGGAATAATTTAATTCGTTCATTGGGTTTGTTTCCTGTGGAAGAAACTTGTCACAGATTGCAGCCTTTGTTTTGGGTGGGAAGAATGAAATGACTATTGTTGCCTTTGAACCATTTTCTTGGAGATAAATCCTCAATATTGAATCATCTGGGGGTATGTGTGTGTGTACTTTTCTTCAAAAACATTTCTGCATTCTTTCAGTTGGGGCAGTTGCTGAATGTTGACAGTTACCTGTAAAAAGATAGGACTGAGTGTTTTACTTACTCTAAAACCCCTGTATGTAGAATGAGGTGGAATGTATTCAAGCCTGTTTTATGTGACTGTTAATTCAGCCAGTTTTGAGTCAAATTTTAAGTCTGCTTGAGCTCAAGTTCAGTCAAGCACATGTTAATTTTGTCCCTATTCAAAAAAGTGCTTACGTTGACCATATGCTTAAATATCATCAGCTGCCGAGCTCTGAAATCCCTCAGGTGTTTTGCTGGCTTGCTTTTATTGCAGCCTCTGTACCTTCATGTAGGAGTATCTTTAGTGGCAGAGTTTTAGGAGCAGAGCAGAAATTTGTAAGTACATTGTGTTGTCTTGTTTTGGGTTTAAGGGAAGCTAGGGAACTTTGTTCTTAGCTCTGATTCTTCATGTAGTTATTTAATTACTGGTGAAAATATCAGCTTACTCTGCATTTCAATATTGAAATTTTAAAAAGCACTATAAAAATACATTATTTTTGTCTAAAGGTACTACTTGCAGTAGTTTTTCTCAGTATTTGTGCAGCTGTTCCTTGCAAGATCCAAAGGTTTAAATTGTAATTGCAAGCACTTTTCCAAATTTGTTGCCCTTAAAAAAAATCCAAAACAACAACACCTTCAGTGTTTCACAGTGCAAATGCTTTGTTTTCTTCTGATCTGTGCAAGTTGTACTTGTTAGTACTAACTTACTATTTACATTCTTTAACTTGACACACTTTTGCCTTGGAACTTAAGTGTGAAAAGAGAAAGGAAGCTAGAATATTATTTTTCTCTAATTTAGCCAGTTACAAGATGAAGGTGCAGAAAGTTAAGTGTGAACAGCTGCTGACTGTGACAAGGGCTACTTGATGAGTGCTGGTTTTATGTTGTTAAAGTTACAAAACATGTTGATGAGTATCTTGAGCAAGATTAATTTATATAACTTGTTATAACTTGCAAGAAGGCTTGAAATTTATATCTAATAAATATTGATGGTTTGTAACTGAGTTTGTTGTGCAGATAAATGCCATCTGACTATTATTGTCAAGCTTGTTTTAACATTCAGAGATAACTTTTTAGGAGAGAAACATATTGCAAAAACTATCTGGCAGAAAGTCAAGAATTGGAATCTGGTGGTCTACGTACAAATGCTACTGGTAATGTAAAAGATAGGCAGTTTGTGTGGGGGTTTGATTGTTGCTCTTTTTTAATATATAGAATATTTTAGTTATTGTCCCACCCAGCAAAGCATCTTAGTGAATGTGCAATTCTACAGCTGTCCCTTAATTTCAGAGAATACTGTTGTGACAGAACACTTTCCTGGATTCACTATCCAGTGATCCAAAATTATATGTAGTCCTGTTTAAATAAGATAGTTTTTCTGTGGGACCCACAGCCTGTTTACTGGTGCTAAAGTGCTGTAACATAACATTCATACAAATTTCTGAGAGATTGTCAAAAGTCTTTTGAAAAGCATATTCTTTAACATGTTACAGTGCTTTTTTGAATGTAGGCAAGAGATGAATGTCTGTATTAAATGGAGTGCAGGGAATTAGTAGGTAATATAAAAGTAGGTTTTCCCTGAAGCACCATTCTTGCTTCTCTAAGGTATGCTACTACTCTTTTCTGCCCTTTTCCCTAGCCTTGATTCAGTTATGGTTATCTTAAGAATCTGCTTTCAGGAACATCTGAAAAGCAGTGGAGGTTACCGGAGTCACAGAATCATGGAATAGTTAGGGTTGGAAAGGACCTTAAGATCATCTAATTCCAGCCCCCCTGCCATTGGGAGGGATGCCTCCCACTAAACCGTGCCACCCAAGGCTATGTCCAACCTGGCCTTGAACACCGCCAGAGATGGAGCGTTCACAACTTCCCATGCCTCACCATGCTTACAGTGAAGAATTTCTTCCTCATATCCAATCTAAACTTCCCCTGTTTAAGTTTAAACCCGTTACCCCTTGTCGTCT
>JASSUY010015062.1:0-14256 GCA_032466535.1 Forpus xanthops
AGCCTGGAGAAGAGAAGGCTGTGTGGAGACCTCATAGCAACCTTCCAGTATCTGAAGGGGGCCTATAGGGATGCTGGAGAGAGTCTCTTCATGAGGGACAGTAGTAATAGGACAAGGGGTAACGGGTTCAAACTTAAACAGGGGAGGTTTAGATTGGATCTGAGGAGGAAGTTCTTTACTGTTGGGATGGTGATACACTGGAATGGGTTGCCCAGGGAAGTTGTGAATGCTTCATCTCTGGTGCCCTTCAAGACTGGGTTGGACATAGCCTTGAGTGGCATGGTTTAATGGGAGGTGTTCCTGCCCCTGGCAGGGTGGTTGGAACTAGATGATCTTAAAGTCTTTTCCAACCCTAACTATTCTATTATTCTATGAAATGACACCAAACCACAGGAATGCAGGGAAATTGTGATTTTCAGGCACTGTTTTTTCCTCTGACAGAAGATGTATATAGGATTGGTCATGGAAGTAAGGAAGTTAATAGTGAGTCTTATTCTGATGTTTGATTTTTGCTGGGCTCAAAATAGAGAGAACTGAAGTTTAACAACCTGTGATCTACAAGACATTAGACTAAATTATCCTTCTGCCCCAAAGCATATTGAACTGGATTATTGTCTGTGTTACACATACACCTTATTGAATTTCCCATCTGTATAGGTGCAGAATTCTATGGGGTTTGAATTACAGATCACACTCTCTTTCTGAAGAAGACAAGCAAGTAACAGTCTACAGGAACTCCTATACAGTCTCTTGTAAGTGCAGAAAAGTTTCCTGCAAGTGTAAAATAAGCTTATTGTACAAACTCTTGGGAACATTTAAATATTGATGTCAACAGCAAAAGTCACCCAACTAATTATTTTCCTATTTCAAAATCAGCATGAACAAATTAAATTGATTCTATCATCACAGAAAATAAGCCTGGGAACAGAGAGCTACATCTCTTACTCATAATGTTTGCAGTTATCTGATCAAAGAATAATCCCTGAACTGTTTCCATTAGAGATTTTTTTTTTGCATGTCATCAAGATTCACTGCAGAAAACGTCAAAATACATCACTATGGTTTTCAAGTTCACAAGTGACAACTCATGAAGAGTCCAGGAAAAATGTAATATCCTCCTTTTCTCTAGGATTCCAAGATGTCTTCGTCATGCAACTTCAACATAGCCCTTGTTAAAAACATCTTTCTGAAAAAAAACAGTAGTTAAAATCTACTAATGCAGAAGACTTTGATGTCTCCAGTAGGCCACAAGTCCTCTATTCATTTTTATAATTTGTGAAAAACCTGTAGCCTGCATAGCTTGAGACACCTGTATGTTAGCATGAGTAGCTGCTGTAAGGGAATCTGTTAGAATGTCTTGTGCCAGCCTGAGCTGCACACTGATGGATGTTATGGAGAGGTAACATCCAGACGCTCAGAAGCAGCATGACTCTAGTAGCTCTAACAAAATAAGAGACACAAGAGTATGTGAGGGAGAAAGAACCTCTTCATGAACATGATCTGTGCAGAATGCTGTGGGAAAGTCCATACACCATCTGCCCAACGCTACATGAAACCAGAGTTCCCAGTATCTGAATGGACTTAAGATTTTATAATGCACTTTAAGCTATCTCTGCTCCTTTTTTTATTCCAGCTTATTAAAATACCTATCCGATTACAACATTTATTGTCAGCTCTTTACAGAGTTCCAGAAAAATCCTGCACCACTTCTCTCTTCCTTGTATTTTCTACCTTCTCTTAGTGTAGAATAAGAACACAAATATTATCCATATACAGAAGTTCTAAAATAACTAAAAGTATTTGTAAACTTGCTTGTTCTAAAAAATAAACATTCTATGACTACGCAGGCCTCAGTACAACAGAATACAATAGCAACAAACCTTTTGCTTATCCATACAAACCCAGTTAAACTGAACTCTGCACAGAAACTGGTGCATACATGTACCTAATAGCAGTTTAAGAAGAGACCTCTTCTTATTGTCCATTATACTTCTCTGCCAGAGATGATTGCTTCCTAACAGGATTGATGGAAATACTGATTACCCTAGGGAACATAACTTCTAAGAAAAGACTAGGGTAGCATTCACAGTTGAAGCATCCCAAACTACCGCAATATTTTTACTTTAGGGTACATAAATCACATCCCCAAGAGATGGAGCTACTACAATATCTTTTATTTATTCTAAACAATAATGTAAAATAAATGGGGATATGCTACCCACAGATGAGTTTGTCAGATTGCCCATAAAGCTCTCTAAGTAATGCTACTGCTTTAACTCTCCAAGAACATGGAAAACACAAAACTGGCAGAAGTAATTGTAGCAGAGAGAAACATGATCATATTTTTTTAAAAAGCCTGAGGGCTTTATCAATCACTCAACTTCCTTTAAATTTTAAAACTACAAGAAACCAGTAAAAGCAATATATTCTTTGCTCTAAGTCCTATATTTGTACATAACTTTAGCACTGACTATACTGAAGTAGTTTTTTCCTATTGTTTCGAAAAAGCCACTAACAAGATAATCAGAGCCCATTATATATATAAATAGCCACCAACTCCAGCAACCTATAAGTCTACTCTTTGATTTCCAGACAAAGTTTTCCACAAGACTTCTAAATTTGTGACTGTCCATGTAATTTCAGTGGGAATGTTGTTTCATTTGGAGAAACTTGAGTAGAGATATGTGTTGCTTTGGTTAGCTTGTAAGCATTCACCATACACTAAAAATAATAGCAATTAGAAAAAAAGAAATTTTTTTTTGTTTGTTTGTTTGTTTGTTTGTTTTAATTTCCAGGCTGCAAAGGCACACAGCCAGCAGTGTGCTCTTGCATCCCAGAAAGCTAACCGTGTCCTGGGTTGCATCAAAGGAAGCATGACCAGCAGGTCGAAGGAGGTGATTCTGCCCATCTACTGTGCTCTCGGGACACCTTCCGTGGAGTATTGTGTGCAGTTCCAGTGTCCTCAACATAAAAAGAATATGGAAGTGTTGGAACAAGTGCAGAGGAGGGCCATGAGGATGATCAGGGGACTGGAGCACCTCCTGTATGAAGGTAGCCTGAGAAAATTGGGGCTGTTGAGCATGGAGAAGAGAAGGCTGCGTGGAGACCTCATAGCAGCCTTCCAATAACTGAAGGGGACCTACAGGGATGCTGGGGAGAGTATATTCATGAGGGACTGTAGTGAGAGGACAAGGGATAACGGGTTCAAACTTCAAGAGGGGAAGTTTAGATTGGATCTGAGGAAGAAATTCTTTACTGTGAGGGTGGTGAGATATTGGAATGGGCTGCCCAGGGAAGCTGTGAATGCTTCATTGCTGGAGGTGTTCAAGGCCGGGTTGGACATAGCCTTGGGTAGCATGGTTTAATGGGAGGTGTCCCTGCCCACGCAGGGGGATTGGAACCAGATGATCTTAAAGTCCTTTCCAACTCTAACTATTCTATGATTCTATGATTCTATTTAGTAAAAAGCCAGGAAGTGGGTTAGAGATGGAAGGATCTCTCACTTCATTCCAACTATATGAGGGCAAGTAACAACTACTTGTTTCAGTATGGCTAGCAAAACTCTACCTGTCTCTCCTCATACAGAAGGTGCTCCTGAGCTACTCATGTGTTAGTATAATTGCCAATGTTGTGCTATAAGACTGTGAAACTGCTTATAGGTCAGGAGTGAAGGATTAGCAGCTCAGACATCTGTGCATTGGAGACAGGGCAAAAAAATGGGGCTAGATGCCCTACCCACCATCCTCATCTAAGCTTTTTCCATGCGTTAGCCAGAGCTACTACTATGTCTGTGATTTTTCACCTCTTTTCTCTTTCTTCTTTTTTTTTTTTTTCAGTTAATACTCTGAAGTTTGGTTGAAAAGTAGGCTTTCAGCAATAAAAAATAGGTCTAAATTTCTAAAAATATTCTTTTTACAGACTTCTATTGAAAGCTTTTATGGGACTGTTCAGAAAACTGTCAGTTTCCTATTTCCCCATTGACACACTGGCTTGTGTTATTTGTCACAAGGGTTATCTCTGTCACATTATGTGACACAATACAAAGCAACACAGAAAATGTGATGTGACAAGCCAACTAATGTACTGTGCCAACTGGGAAATTTAAAAGCTGTACATATCTTAAAACTGAGTTGACTTTATTCTGGCCTCCTCCATATTTCTTATCCCTTAAGCCCAAATGGTTTCCCCTGTAAAATGGTAAGGGTCAGCTTTTTATTAGCTGTATTTAAGCAGCAAATCTTCCTTTCGGTATTGTCTGTGACAAATAAGTATTTTGGTATAAGCCAGAGTACAGGTAAGTGATTTGTATTAAGTGCAGTCCAGAGTCTGAAATCACATATACACGTGGGTTCCTCCTGAAGTAGGTAAAGCTACCAAAAAAACGTAATATTCAGAGATTTATTAATAAAATTGCAGTGCGCAGTCACCAAGCAAGAAGGTGACATAGAGAAACCTGCATCACCCAATGGGCAACATACTGCCATAAAACCAAAGATGCATCCAAACAAAAAGCTATTTCTTCTTGAAAAAACTTTCAAGAAGTTGGAAAGAGTTTCATGCAGACACACTCACCATTCCGCATATCCATAAAGCCAACTTAAAATGGTCCTGTCACCAGAAATTTAAGTTCATACCTGAAAGTGAGGATGCCACTTGAAGGCTTCTAAAAAAAAACATAAGAAAAATTATCTCAATATTGCAATGCACTGTTGTATTGCTATTAACCTTTTTGATGTCCACTCTGCCTCGTAGTGTTTTTCCATAGCAGCAAACAATTTGATTTTCAAGTTTATTTAGAATTACAGTACTACTGTGGTGTTTTCGTGTCCCTCCTTCTTCATCCCATTCCTCTTGGCTCTGGCAAGCAAAGAGAAAAAAAAGAAAGAAAAATTAATTTTCCCTGTCAGTATTTGTGAACGTTTCTGGAGTTAGAGAAAATCCTATTTTCCCAAAAGCTAAACATGGATGTTAGTTTATAGTAACAGAATAGTTGGAGACTATTGTCATGGATTCAGCAGCAGCAGCCATTTTTCTCCTTCTTGGTAGCTGGTGCAGTGCCGTATTTTTGACTGTGGGTCTGGGAACAGCGCTGATAACACCGATGCTACACCTTGGAAGCTGCAGAAACTGCTGAAGTGGAGAGCAAATTGTTTTGAGGACGATGACTGAAGTACAAATATGGAGAGGCCTGACAAATTGACTATAAAACACTCCCACCAATTCACCAAGGCAAGCGCCATATGCTTACCATGGTGGAAGCAACCACCGGAGGGCTGGAAACATATCCTGTGCCCCACGCCAATGCCCAGAACACTATCCTGGGCCTTGAGAAAAAGATTTTGTGGCAACACGGCACCCCAGAGAGAATTGAGTCAGACAACGGGACTCATTTCCAGAACAGCCTTGGACCAAAAGGCACTTGAGCCAAAGAACATGGCACTGAACAAGTATATCACATCCCCTACCATGTTCCAGCCTCTGGGAAAATCAACCGGTACAATAGGCTATTAAAAACTACCCTGAGAGCAATGCGTGATGGGACTTTCAAACATTGGGATACACATTTACCAAAGGCCACTTGGCTAGTCAACACCAGAGGATCTGGCAGCCCAGTCAGAACTTCTACATACTGTGGAGGGGGACAAAGTTCCTGTGGTTCACATTAAGAATTTGCTGGGGAAGACAATCTGGGTTATTCCTGCTTCAGGTAAAGGCAAACCCACTCATGGGACTGCTTTTGCTCAGGGACCCGGATATACTTGGAATATAATGCAGGAAGATGGGGAAGTCTGATATGTACCTCAAGGGGATTTGATTTTAGGGGAAAACAGCCAATGAACTCAATTGTACACTGTTGCCTGATGTAATGCTTTTATAGCCCACCAACTAGATGTCTTCAGGTCACCAGCGGCTGGCCCTCTGACCTTCATCCCAACAAAGAATGAACTTTAATGAAACCAGATGAGTTCTGCAGTAAAGGAACGATCAGCACCAGCAGACAATGATCCAACACTGCACACGGCCTCCCCTGTTCTGAAGGACTGTTACGGGAGATGGAGCTGGACGTAATGGAACGAATGGACTCAGACGCTTTGTAGGGATCGGTCCATGCACTGACGGATGATCTCCCTCCCTCTCTGTGCATGGATGTGTATCTATACATATATATGTAATGGTACATTGAAAATATGGATCTGAGCATGACGTGAATGGTACGGAATAAGGGGTGGATACTGTCCTGGTTTCAGCAGCAGCAGCCATTTTTCTCCTTCTTGGTAGTTGGTGCAGCACTGTGGTTTTGATTTTCAGCCAGAGAACAGTGGTGATAACACCAGTGTTTTCACTGCTTGGTAATGTTTTGGCCTGACCAAGGACTTTCTGAGTCTGATGCTCTGCCAGGGAGGAGGGGAAGCCAGGAGGAAGCAGAGACATGACATCTGACCCAAACTGATCAAAGAAGTATTCCATATCATAGAACTTCATGCCCAGGATGTGAAAACAGAAAGCAGAGACCCAGAAGGGTGGGGGTTCTCTGCTTGGTCATGCTGGTACAGGTGGGGAGTGATTGTATTATTTTCCCTTGTATTTCTATTATTATTATTATTATTATTATTATTATTATTATTAGTGGTAGCAGTAATGGTTTGTGTCATAACTTAGTTACTAAACTGTTCTTATCTCAACCTGTGGGAGCTGCATTCTTTCGATTCTCCTCCCCATCCCTCTGTAAGCAGGGGGAAGAAAGAGGGAGGAGAGAGTGAGAGCGGGCTGCATGATTTATGGCTTAAACCATGGTAACTACGTTCTCTTTTCACATAACCCCTTTTATACTTTTATGACAGTAAGTAATAAGAACAAACTTAGGATAGATATTCTAGATTCAAAATATGAAATTAAAAACATCCTTAGAGCAACTTCAATTAAGTTTAAGGATTACGCATAAGTATTGACAAAACCTGAATTTTAGGCAAACATTTAATAAATCTTAAAGAAGAAATTTTAAAACATTTGGATGGTCAGCTGGAAATTTTAGAATTATTGTACCTTAATAAGCACAATATGGGTAATACTCTATTCATAATGGAAAAAATATGTTTTTTTCAGAAATCAAAAAATACTTAAAATTCAGGATTCTGTGCACAGTCTAACTTTTAAATTCCATTTGCTCAGTATTATTTTATATTAAGTAGGCTACATGTAGGCTACCTCATAATAATGCCATCGCTTTCTTATTTTAACAAGCGGTAAAAACTCTGTATACTTAGGGGACATACGCAGAACATAACACTCTAATCACTTTTACTCTGCAGATTTAATGGGTATAATCAAAAGACCATAGTTAAAAAAAACTCAAATCCCAAAACAGTGTCTTGATTGAAGCAATTTTAACGTATAATGTAATAAAATCAGATTTAATAGTTTATGTGAAAAGAATTAGGCAAAGCAGAATATCGATGTACAGTATATTTTAGGACTTTCCACTTAGAAACATGTTATGCTTTTTTTCTTTTTCTTTCTTACTGCAACCCTCATAATGCTCCTTTAAAATAGAACTCATTAATATTCATACAAAGATTTCCAGATTTTCATATGGAAACTTCTGCAGAGTTGGAAAATAACATTATTGTTTGGGCTATTTTAGAGATGGCAGATTTAGTAACATGGTAGAAATCATAGTGGAAACTCAGTGTCAGCAGCCTTGTTACCACAAGGCTGTTCATCACCATAGAGCCGGACTCCACCTACACGCACTAGGTTCACAAACAGAGCACAAGGTAGTCAAGTTGAATATACATGCAGAGGTCAGGGACTGAAAAAGAGCAACAAACCACTTGGTCTCCTAAGTCTGAATAGGAGAAGACTGAGGGAGAGCAGGATCACAGTTTACAAAGCCACAGAAATGATATATAGATGAACTGCCATTCATCATATCTTGCAATACAAATATGAAGTGTCCACTTGATGAAACCAGTGGGAGTTCATGCAAAAGAGATAAAGTACTTCTTCAGACAGCGAGGAGAGAACTCATAGACATTCCTGCCACAGGGGGCTGTGGAGGCAAACAATATTCCCAGATTTAAAGACAGGCTAGATAAATTCAGGCTGCATGAATGGTGGGTACTAAAGGTACTGAGAAAGGATTCATCCTCTAACAAGCCTAATACAGCTGTAGGTCCTGGAAAAGTATAAGGACAAAGGACCAGTGGACATACATAAGCACATAAGCCCTCCCTAACCCACATTTCTCACTGTCACCCAAATGGAGATGGAGTATGAGGACTGACAGACTGCCACTCTGAGCTGGGAGAGTATTTCTTACACTTTCCTGTCATCAACTGGGACATTTGTCAAAGAGCAAATAATTCTCCTTTTCAACAGCATGACTTTCTGACCACTATGACACCTGAAATAGAAATATTATTGACCTTCTTTTCACAAAGAAGAATAAAATATGGCGGCATGCATGATGATTTCATATAAATGCTCTAATATATACACTAGATGTTTGCTTGCTTGCTTACCTTACATTAGAGGTCAGAGCTGATTTTACTAGAAAGTTATTTACATCAGCAGCTAGGTTTGTGGTTAGAAATAAGGAGTGCTACCATAAAAAAAAAAAAATGGGGAAAAAATCTTAAATCATCCTGTGAAAGAAACAAATCTTTGATCACAAAGAAGGTAGCTTTCATGATGATGGTCTCTTGACCTTACAGCAATTCACTTTGCGCACACTGACCTCTGCAGAACTGCACAAGCAACGTGAAAACATCTTGTTCTCTGCCCTAGCCAAGTTGATGTTCTGAAAACACAATTCAAGGTTACTGTAATCCAAACCTCTTCCATTGGTTTTCTATTAGGTAGATAATTCTGCAGTCAGTTATATCATGAATCTTGTTAAACTGCACTAAAAGTGTGACTGAGGTTACATCCTACATGAACAACCAAAAAAATAATACTTAAGAGATACACTGAAACTGTATTTGCACGTGAAATTACATTGTGTTTACAAGTAGGATTAGTGTGTGGTTTTTTTTTTGCTTCAATTAAAGTACGTAAAGCATGCATTCTAGCACAGAATCAGTTGCAGTAAACGCCACATATACAGCACAGTGTTTGCACACAGGTTTTGCCATTCCAGCTCTAACAGCCAGTCTTTTGTATTGCCATGTACAGTATGGTGAAAAGTATTAATAACTCAATTCAGAAGGTTTTTTTTTTTCTGTAATAAGGTTTCTACAGTGTTTCACTCTTACAATTAAAGCAAGTAGTACTAAATGGCAAATTTTAAAACTATAAGAGATATTGAATGGCAAACTTCACAAATTATGAATTTCAATTTGAAAGAAAAAAAGGGTAACCAAAGTTTATCACACTTTTCTAATAAAATGTTTTTGAAGTTACTCATCTGTTTGTCTGCACATATATAGAACTTACTAGAGAAGCTAAAATAGTCAGACATATTGTTTTGTAAGTGATCAGATTGTATATAAATTTCTAAGATTTGGTAAAATGAACTGATTCTGCTGTACAATACAGCTCAGAAGAGATAAATATCATTAATGACCCATTAATCTCTCTTTCCTACAAGTGAAATTTTCAGGAGACTTTATTCACATCACAGGACAAAAAGACTTCTCTGAGAAATAGTTAGCAAGGAAGCAGGTAGATGCATATCTAATGCTAACAGTGGCTGTGCCTGTACCATAGTACTGATTCACTTACCATCCTCGTTCCCCGAAGCACCATCAATACTCTGACTACTTCAGAAGCTTCCCCAAAATAGCTTCATTGAAAAATGAATGCTGTCTGACATAAACTCCCATTTATTTTTTACTTCAAATTTGCAGTTTAATTAACAATTTCTTCTGGTAAAAGTTTGATTTTAAAAACACCTGTAATTGGCTTGTGTGAAAAACTTTAGGTAGTGGAGGGGCTACAGGAGTTGCTTCTGTAAGAAGCTGCTGGAAGTTTTCCTTGTGTCTGACAAAGCCAATGCCAGGCAGGTACAAGATGAACCTGCCACTGTCCAAGGCCGAGCCCATCAGCACTGGAAGAAGTGCTGCTGGTAAAACGTTGCAAAGGAGGGTGGAAAAAGCAGACAGAGAGAGAAGTGACAATCTGTGAGAGAAGTAGCCCTACAGACATTAAGGTTAGTGCAGCAATAGGGGAGGAGGCGCTCCAGGCACCAGAGCAGTTTTCCCTGCAGCCCTCTGTGCAGACCACGGTGAGGCAGGCTGTGCCCCTGCAGCCCATAGGGGTTCATGTTGGAGCAGATATCCACCTGCAACCCATGGAGGACCCCATGCTGGAACAAGGGATTGCCCAAAGGAGGTTGTGAACCCATGGGAAGCCCATGCAGGAGCTGTGGCCCATGAAGAGAGGAGCTCACACTGGAGCAGGTTTGCTCCAAGTTCAAAAAGCCTAGCCTTCTAGGGATATCTACCCTGCTAATTTTAAGCATTATTTGTTAATGTTTTTATTTCATTTCTGTCATAATATAATTGGTAAAAACAAAAATTATATACACAGAAATTTAGGTTATAATTGCTAATATTCCTTAATGCTGAAAATTGAATTATGAATGCTGTACAATTGAAAAAAAGTAAAAAATCTGTCAGACTTTGTCTTTAAAACTCAGAGAACACATCAGGGAACAGTATATCAATCAGATGCTCTGTCTCAAAGAAAATCTAATCACATATGCAAGTCAAATTTGGCAAAGTAGCTTAGCCTTAATGAAAGAGGGAGTTTGATAATACTGACACATTTTACAACAGCATTTTCAAAATAGGGCATTTCACTCTGAAAAGTCCAAATATTTCATTTTTGACATCTTCTGTGTAAAACAGTTCAACTTTTCAATACATATCTCAGCAGGTTCAATTCCTCCCACAATGTTTTTAGAAGTCAGAGTCACAGAGGAAAGAAGATATATTATCCAATCCCTCATCCTGTATTCAAGTCAAACCCAATGAGCATTTAGAGAATGGAACATGAGGAGAATATAACCCTCAGGTCATAGGTCTTACATTATTACTAAAAAAATCAAATCAGAGCCCTGGGGCCTTTTTGTGGAAGTCAATTCTCACTCTTAGAATGTACCTCCTTCCCAAGTTACCACTTCTGCGATTAAAATCTTCTTGTCGCGGTAAACAAGTATAGAAAACTCAAATTATAGATCTCAGAGAAGAAAGTAAGGAATTATATTTTTCTCACTATCTTGGCAATATATATCAAGAAAAAAAAATAATTTGGATTTTGATTCACCTCCTAAATCAACGTATGCATCTTAAAAATTGTTTCAGTTTGTTTAGCAAAATAGTTTACACCCATTTTGATTCACACAAAACTGTACCCAAAATACACTATACATTTTGGGAAACAAACAAAAAAAAAAAAAAAGTCCAGATTGCTGTAATAAAACTGAAAACTCATTTTCAGGAACTTGTAGTAAAAGTCAAAGGAACCCAGAGCTTGGATTAGCAAAACTGCCAGAGGCCGTAACAGCAGTGGTAATAGCTCTTTTTACCCTGTCAAGCCTGCTGTTTCACTCTGCATGGACAGGCTAAATACCACCAACAGTAAAACACTGCCAACAGACACTGACAGCAACACATCCTACAACATCTGTGTTGATCATACTCAAAAAAACCCCACACAGCATCTACCACATGGCTAAAGTTATACAGTATCACTCTGAAGGCATGGAACATCTGTTCTAAATTAAGCTTTATCAAGAAAAGGAGATATAGGACAAAACTATCCATGCGTCAGATTCCTTACAAACAAAAATATAAAAATTTTCAGCCACCAAGACTCCCGCAGTGGAAATATATGCAACAAAATACAAGTTACTGCTCATTACTTGCTAAGCCGATGCTATGACTGTGGTATGAGAATATGGATGTGGAGATGTGCGCAAGTCTCATGAAAAACACAGCTTAAAATATTTTCTTTGAATGTGTTCTGTTTGGAGCCAGACCACGTTATTAAAATTTCACTGAAGAGACGTCACTTTTGATTTAAGTGACAGGATGTAATCTGACGGAAATGAGGTAGAGATCTCACATTGAAGCAAAACACTCTTTAATATAAATTAAAACAAAAGAGATCATGTTTAGGCTCATCCATTCACATCATGGAACAGTGAGTGGCAAAGTGTACGAAACGTGGTACAAGTGGTTGAAGCGTTCCAGTACATCATCTATTAAGCATTCCTACTGATATTCAGAAGAACAGAGCAGTTCCAACAAAACCTGGGCATATGAATGTTTATATATATTCCAGTTAAAAACTGACTCCTCTAATTTACAAATAGATATTGAGATAGAACACAAATGTCACACCTAGGATTTAGAAAGCCTGAAAGAATTTTCTCCTCATAACCACAGAACTCCTATTATCTTCCTGTTAACAAAAGCATTCAAGTCAAAAGCTCCTTAATTTAAGGGATTGCTACTTGGGTGACATTCTCTAACTGACATGCTCCAGTTTGCACATTCATGTAGTAGCGTCTTTTTGATGAGCAGAGATTTCTTAAGACAGATGGCACAGTTATTATTAATCCTGAGAACACATGCTAAAACTACTTTATTTTGCATATGCACAATGATAGGGCAAGACAGACATAACAATTCTCACAAACGTTCACAGAAGAGGAGAAACAAAACACTGAATAAAGGAGTCCAAGAGGGTGTCCACTGAAGGACTATTCCTTCATCCACACTAAGGTCCAAAATCCCACCAATCCTCACTCAAAACATCACTGACAAGAAAAAAAATAATAGGGAGAGCAAAACACTGACCTCAAGTGGCAAACTGACTACAGGTGATATGGGGAACAAAGGATAGAGTTATCTGAAGACTGAAGATTGACTTACTTACAAGAGAATCATTGGTAGAAGTTGTGTTGATGACATGGAAAAAAAGTCACCTTTACAAGCCTAGTGTCAAAAAATCTCAAAGAATACTGACACATTAAAAATAATACAAGTCAAATCATCGCTTCAGCATGCACAAAAAAATTAATAACAAAGGCCCCAGAACTATTATTAGTTTAAGACCCAGACTTTCCAGCAAGTAGATGGAAAGATCGCTGCTTCTGTAAATAAGCACCAGCTGCAAAATCCCTAGAATAAACCCCCAAAAATGCAACTCTGAAGTTGAATGACTCCTGTGTTCTGGCATTGGTGGAAGAGTACAGCAGGTGGCAATAATACAGGTGTTTCATTGCATTGCCTTGAGGGGTTTCTTTGGCAGCTTCAATTAAAGAAGCAACCAGTTGCTTACCCTTACTGATGAGTAAAAAATACAAAGCACTGATACATGACTAGCAAAGGAATGCAGAAGGAGCTCACAGTTTAATAAACAGTTCTGACAACAATGCTGCAAATCAATTTTTCATGGCCACCTTTATGAAGAACACTAAAGAACATGTTATTGCCAGGCAACAACCAGCATGGAAAATAATGTGATCATATCAATACAGGAAAACTGAATATTGCAGTCTTTAGTTAGGAAAATTAGCAGCTACTATTTGTGGAAACAAAATTCTTCTTCCCATACAAAAACATAGGTAAACAAATCATACTAGAATTAAACACAAGTATAATAATAGGGTTTGATTGTTGCCAGAGCCTTTACTGCTTTCCCAGGGATTTCTGTCTCAAGAAAATATTAGCAGCTTTTCTCAAAATAAAATAGGAAAAAGAAAATGCTGAAAACACTTTTACAAGCACCAGCAGAACTCACAGAATGTTATTAAAGCATTCACCAACTCTTTAGTATTTTTCTTTTCCTTATAATCTTTCTTCCTTCCTTCTCTGGTGTCATGGTTTGAGGCTCTAAAACAGTTCTGCTCACTCACTCCCCCCTCTTTCTTCCCCAGTCCCGGGGGATGGGGAGGAGAATCAAAGAATGCAACTCCCACAGGTTGAGATAAGAACAGTTTACTAACTAAGGTATAACATAAATCACTACTGCTACCAACAATAATAATACAAGAGAAATACAAGGAAAAAGAATGCACTAGATCTTCCCAATACTTAGCCACGCCACGCAGTGCCCCACCCATCACCTGATACTGAGCTCGACTATGCAGTGCACACCATCACCTCATACCAAATCCCGGCCATGCCGTGCACACGCCTCTGCACCACCATCTTTTCAGGTCTCTCCCCTCCGTTTCTACATCCTGGACATGATGTGCTGTGGTATGGAATACCTCTTTGGTCAGTTTGGGTCAGGTGCCCTGTC
>JASSUY010015065.1:0-110917 GCA_032466535.1 Forpus xanthops
AGTGATGAAGATTGTTGGAAGAAGTAAACGACCCCAGAGACCCCCACCACATTTTTTGTACACACGCGAGGAACTTTTGGGAAAATGATGTAATCCATACGTAGTCTCACGAATATGTATGTGTGTTTGGTAGCTATATAAGGACTGCTTCCTCCTATAGGAAGGAGGCAGAACACCAACTTCCTGGTGCACCCAGGACATACCTATATGATGACCTTGCCTCTAGTCTCCACCACTGAAAAATAAATGGGGTGGGTTTGCATCCTGGTCAGTGCACAGGTAAGGTCCAGGGAGACCAGGGCACCCTGTTTTGGGTAGACTGGAGATGACCTTCTCCTGTTATTCCCATCCTGATAGAGAAGCATTATAAGCCGATGGCTCAGGGAGGTTGTGGCAAACCTAAAGAATGGCACGAAGGAGAAAAGACAGGAAAAATCTTGCACCTGCCTCTGCACAAATGCTCTGGGTCTGACAGCTATCAGCATGGCTATTTCCATATAAAAGAATGCTTGTACGATTTTGTTCGTCTAAGTCAGAGCAACAGCACACCAGGAGGCAGAGCTGAGCAGCGCAAAAATGCCCTGGTAGGGAACTTGCCGAAAAGTAGGTTTATTCTCAGCTCCAGGACAAAACATGCAGTTGAACCAGCTCCTTCATCTGTAAAGCAGGCATCTGTGCTCATAAAGTTAGGTGCTGGAAATACAGAGTGGATGCTCTGGGAAAACAGATCATTCAAAAATGGGTAGCTCTTATTGGAGATAAGTCCAAAACATGTATTTATTGGATGATATATATGTGTACATGTATTTATACCTTCCTATATGCATAAATATATCTATTTATCTATAAATGTTTCTGTCTGTATTTGTGTGTATATATATATCTATACATACAGGCACATACATTTATTCACATGTAGAAAAAACCTGATTCTCTGGAGGACCAATCCCCCATGCTCTCATAGCAATACCCCAGTCCTGGCATTCACAGATCAGTGTGTTTTGGTTAGAGACAGTTCAGTGACACAGAGGAGTACAGGCTTAAAGAATCAAACACTTAATCACAAGCTCTTATTTCGGAGGCTAAATTAGAAATATGGTACTGGGCTGTATGCCAGCACCTATCACATGGTACTCTGACCAAAGTCTGAGTTAGAGCTGGCTGGAAAGGTGTAGACTAAGCAATAATACCTCAGCGCATGCCTTTCTCCCAAAGCAGAAAGACCTTGTGAGAACTGCGTGGTTCTGATAAAAAGGCATGGTGAAAAAGCATCTGCTTCCCTGCCTCTGCTTTTCCCAGTTGCTTTCTCCACAGATCATAGATTCCACTAACTCTTAACAACGTAGCTAACACAATATACATGAACACATGCATAATATAAATATACTTCTATAATATTGCTGCAATTGTGCATTTGCGCAATTTAGCATGGGTAATACATGCGCACATGGATACTAGATAATGCAATGTATTAGACAAGAATGCACAAACCGCCTGGCTTCCGGACAGCAAATCTTTTGATGAATAGCAGTTGCTGAGTCTTACTGCCTTGACCAAGCAAAATAGACCTGGGGTCCATTCCTCATGCCCGTGGGTGAATCTGTGTCCATGGTTGCTGTAAAACTACTCAGTTTTACCAATATGAGTACACCAATAAGTGGTGAACCAAGCAAAGCCAGCTGGGAATCCTCCCAGTATGTGAGCACAGGAGTGGAGACAAGATCTGAATGCCCTGTGAGCAGCACCCTGTGTCACACCATTGAGATAAATTTTCCTTTTTCCCGAGTGCTTCATTATAATAACCTCCACATCCCCTTCTGTTCTGGGCCCCAGTGCTTGTCTCTTGGGAGCTGCATGCTGCTGGGTCTCAGTGCAGAAGATGGAGGCAGCTGCCTGCACTGCACTGTCCATCTGGCAGCTGCCACCAAGCTACCAGTCCCTCCTCTCTCATGAGCATCCATTCTGTGATGGGCCCTGTGTGAAGTGTGCATGAAATATCATGATACAGTGCCAAGCTTTGGTGCTTTGCTGACTCTCTTCTTCAAGGCGCTAATCCCAACAGGGTCTAATCTAGAATTAGTCCTTTCTCTCTTCTTTCTTAAGTACCATGTACTTTATATTGCAAATACTGCTTACTGTTTTCTGCCACATCCAAAGGAAATTAATCATCACAGAAACCTTTGCAGCTTGAGTGTCCCAAACAATGTTACACAGCCACTTTCAAGTTCTCAGCGTTGGTCATTCAGGGTGCTTTGCAGGAATTCATATTCACACTCTATTATAGTTTAATATTATGCAATTAAAAAATTCAGATTTCCTCCATCAGAGAGGCATTAGCACTGTAGTAAAAAAAACCAGTTCATGATATTGCAATCAGCAACTGTTATGGGGAGGAGGGGTAGAATAAAGCTCACATGGAAGATATTAAATCTGTTACCAGCTAAATCCCAAGTACTTGATTTTTGTGGTGGCAATCATTTTCCTTTAATGTTGCTTCCTATTGTACATTTTGTTGAGCCAGAGTTTACCCCAGGCCATACCCCTGCAGATTTCATCTCCTGTAGTTATTTCCCCTGTGACACACTGGAAATAGCTAGAAAGCACGCCTGTTTGAACTACAATTTAAAACTTCAATTTTAATTGTATCTGTGTAAACACCCAATGGGCAGGTTTATACATCATAATGGCATACATTTATGGTGCCCATATTATAAACATGTATGGGTAGAGAATTACAAATGCTGAGGAGCCAAGTGCTGGACCTCAAATCCTGCAAGTGCACCAGTGAGGTTCTTCGGATGCCCACTAACTTGTCAGGTACTGTCTCACCTACACAGATGTTCTTATTGCACCTCTTACTTGTTAAGGCCAAGCAACAGCTTTCTATGGTGGATCTCTGCACTAATCTGCTTATTTTAATTAAACAAATCTCCAGATTCAATTAGCAGTGACAGTAAATACTTCTGCAGATATCTTGCTGGTTTTAATGCATGTCTGACGCCAAGCGCTCCTGTGAGAATGGTTGCATCTGTCCCCTTGGTTTGCTCATTTGCCTGGCCCTGGTAGAATTGTACTCAATTAAAACATAGCAGAGCCATGATGAGAGGAGACAGCCCAGGAAATAGCTGCCATCACAGGGCCTCTCATTGAAAGTCATCCCATTTCCATTCCCTGGCCCTCTTACCCCATTTAAAAGTATCACAGTGACTTTCCACAGGGAAAAAGGTTTCAGTGAGATTAAGGGAAAAAGCCTAATTCTTGACATTTGCTACTCTTGACTTCTCAAGCAATCACAGACCCTTTCTTTTTTCCCTTTTTGACCCTGCTCCAAAACTACTTCTGCCTCTTAGTGCAGCACTCTCAGTACTTCTGTTTCTGCTTTCTTTCCAATGTCTGACCAAACACAGCACACATGCACCAGCACACATGCAGAACCATAGGAGAACTTTACAGAATCCCAGATCATTAGGGTTGAAAGGGACTTATGGAGGTCATCCACTCCAAGCCCCTGCCAAGGCAGGGCCACCTAGAGCAGGTTACATAGGAACACCTCCAGGTGGGTTTGGAGTATGTCCAGAGGGGGAGACTCCACGACTCCCATAGACAGCTTGTCCCCAAGAAAAGTGTCAGCCCCAGTTCAGCCTTTCCAGTATACGGACATGACAGGAGGATGTTGCATTCCTCATACACAGGAATTACACAGTGTGGCAGTTGCAAAGTCTTTCTGCTGCCATGATCAAAGTGTTCTTGATTGCAAAACCTAGTTTGCATCTGCAAAGGCTGCATGAACTGGACCTGTCTTAACAGCTGATTTTATTCCTAAATCCTATTGGAGCTTGGGGATGCATCAGACAGTTCCAGCCACCCTGACCTCCTCCTTATTTTAGCTTTGTTCTCTTATTTCCACGTGAGTTGCCTATGTTGGATAATTCTGATACTTGAGAAAACAAAGCAAAACCTTTTGGAACCTTTCTTTTCCTAAGGCTGTTGGTTGGAGTTACACACAGCCATTGGTCTCAGCTATTTCTTCAACAAGTCCTTCTCTGCAAGCAGAAAATGAAGGCTATTTATTAACAGTAGTTATAAGTGGCGTTTTACAGAGCATTCATCCCACATTGCAATGTGTATAGACGTGAAGCAAATCTGCTCCCTGCTGTTTACAGGCTGTGCAACTGAATCATCACTGTAGGTTATTCTAAGGGTCACCATCACAGTTGCTGTTGTAGAAAAAAGGAAACAAGTCTAGAGGAATTATGCTTAAGGCCCCTATCTCAGCAGGATCTCTCTTGGCTTTTTTTTTTCTCTAGCTGAGGAAGTGACAGATGCTATTAAGTTTCCTTTGTGTGAAATTTCAGGGAATAATTGCAGTGATTTGGGTCTCTTTTTTGCTAGTTGCTAATGCAAACATTGTTTCAGGTTTGATTAATTAAGTGGAATTATTCTAAGATCAGCATTTAGTTTAAAAGCACTAAATCTTCCTTTAGAATAAATGATTGCCATAAGTAGTAGCAATGTCCAACATATATTTTCCTTATGAATACACAGGATTTGCTTCTGAGCACTTACGTTGAACTTTGCCTTCCAAAATGCTTTCTACTCAGCTATGGCACTTGTTCTTCCCTTTTCTCCTATTGCTTCTATCCAGAGTTGTGCAACTAACTGATATTTCATTCCCCTGGCAGTTAAGAAAAAGAAACAATTTCCATCAATACATTTGTTTTTTTCTGAGGTCCCTAAAAGTTAAAAATACATTTCACATTGGCCAATGATGTTTAGCTGGAACAAGACTGAACAATAGAAGTTGACGAGGATATAAATTTGCATTAAAAGCCCAACGCAGTGCAATAAAAACCGCAAGATCAGCATTTTCTGGGCTGCTGTGAGCAATTTGGTGAAAAGGCACAGACTCTGTAGGACATTTTCATGTCAGCAGAATCTGATTTGTTGCTTTCCCATGCTTATGAACCAGTTGCCCTTTCTTCACTCTGCAGATTGTGGACCACTGCTCTTACCACAGACCCCATGTTGTGCTGAGCATAATGCATGTTCTCACAGTGCCTTGTCCTGAAGAGATTTATTAACTGCATCGAGCAAAGGCATTGTAATTAAGGATCCAATTAGGAAAGAAGAATAGTGTTGGTCTAGCTTTGCCCTCAGCAAAATCCTGCTAGCTGCGACACATTTTACAAATCCTTTTCGGTGTTAATGCTTATGAGCTTGATATTTCACGTCTTTGAGGAGTGCTTAGTCCTATTCAAAACTCACACTTGAATTCTGCTTGTGTTGGCCTGGGGTGTTGTTTTATTCCTCGGACATATCCTTGACAATATCTCATAGGATTTGCATGAATTTTACTACATGCAGATACACACAGGCTGAATAGACATAGGTTCCTATTAAAATCATCAGCAATGAGGCCCTTACAGTACAGTAGGGCTGGCAGGGTCTAGTTTTTACATCCCAAAAGGGTTTTATAACATGAAGTTAATTGTATCTGATGTTTCAACTCTTCTGTTCTATAGAGCTCATAATGAGAGCTGGCAAACAATTTCTTCTGAATAATTTGTTGCATGAATTCATCGCCTTTCCCAGCTGACAAAAGCCATGAATAGACTGAAATTCCTCCTATATATTCAGTGCTGCCTGAATGAATGGAAATATGTTTTTCCCCAGCTTGTCCTTCTTGGTTGGGAGGTCAGTTATAAGAGCAACACTGCCAATTCTTGGCTATTTCAGCAACAATTAGCTGTCTGGTGGGAAGGGTCAGCCATCCCTAGCTGGTCATACTTCCCAGCACAGTTTCAGCATCTATCACAGTGTTTTAATGCTCCCTCCCTGCTGGCCTCTGTCCAACAAACCAACCTGCAAGGACTAATGATTGTCAGATAATTCCATATAACCAAGCTTGGGACATGAGTGTTACTGCTCCTGAGCAACAAGATGCCTCTCACAGTCACAGAGCATTTATAATTGGGACAGGGATGTGCAGAGGTGTCTGTCTCCACCTGTACCTATGCATTGGAAAATGCAGTGTGACTGGAAGCTGCCACATGGCTATCAAGATGTTCCATTTTCCCAGGCAGATGAGTGATACACACCAAGCAGCAGCTGAGGACAGGACATTGCCTGTCACATCTTATGAGGCAAGCTGGAGATGTATGCTGGAGCTGTGGAGCTCAGAGCTTTCTCAACACCATAGACAGTTTGGAGTGCAGATAGCCTGCCTTTGAACATGCAGCCTGATAAGCTTCTGGACTGGTTTCACTCCCAGATACAGAAGTGTTTGTTTGACAGGTTCCCTCAAAAAAGTCAAGAGCTTTCCTGCCTCACTGGCCCAGCTCTGGGTACCACAATAATGAAAATTAAGAAAACATTCTGCATGGACCGGTGAACCATGTGTCCCTGTGGAAAGCTGAGGGAGACACGGCTGGCTCTGCCTAGCAGAAGCACTTTGCTGTCAGAAAATGCTGGTACAGGAGTCATCATGCTGAAACCATTCCCTCTCCAACCTCCCCAGAATTCCAAATACCCATGTGATTTTCCAGCAAGGTGGTGGACCATGATTGGGTAATAGACACACCCAGAGGGATGCTGCCCTGTTTTCCCATGCAAAAGGGAAAGGGATTTCTGTAAGAACTGCTGTCTTCTGCTTTCTTTCAGGGCAACATGAAGCACAAGCAAGAAGGAGCAGTCTCAGTTTTTGTAGAGAAAGGTTCGCAGCAGGGCGAACATGCACGAGCGAGCTGACGCAATGCCCCCAAGTTCACATCCACACCTCTTAAAATCAGCCTCAAATCTCATGTTGTCCAATCCAGCTTCTAAGCATTACTTTGCTCTTAGGGTAGAAAGAGATCTGAAATTTAAGTAAGACATGCCAGAACTGCAAAGTCAAACCTAGCTGATGTCAAAACTAGGGGTGTTTCAGTTTATTTTTAAGCTGTGTCAGCTAATAGCCAGAACATCTTAGTAACAAGTCCTGTTGAGCAGAGCAGTGGGCATTTTATCTCTGCTAGTGTACTTACCTACGGCCAGCCCTGGGTTAGAATTGGTAAGAATTGGATAGTCCTGTTTTGCCCTAGGAGTTTTAATTCAGCCCTGGAACAGTTCATCAGAGTCAGAGATCTCCAGCCCTGGAGGTTTTCAGACCTAGTACTGGTGACAGGAGGGGGTGAGACTCAAAATTATAGGGTCTCTTCCCACCAGTGCTGCTGGGAGGCTGTAACTAAATGGACTAAATCGTGTGCTCCTAAGAGATGACTCTTAAAAAGTAACCAGCATTCATGTACCCCAGTACCTTCAAAAGCAGATTCCATGGGGACCTTACTAACTAATTCCTTCAGCAGCCTGAATCTGCTCTCCAAACATCGGGGTTATTTCAGGGTATTATTTCAGTGGGCACCAGTTTCACTGCAAGCATGAAGAACTATTATGAATAATAACACGATAAGACACAACATTATTTTTCTTTTTTTTTGGTCCTGTGGTTTTAATTGAGAGAGACTATGGTCTTCAGATATTACTGCAATAGAAAGCACAGCAATGCCATGACCTGACAGGTGAGATTTCCATGTACATTACAGAGCTTTCTCAACTATTTCAAAAGAATAAGAGGACAAGCATACATGATACCTTCCCTGCTTATATTCTTTTGGTTAACTATTTTCAGTTCAGGGGGTTTCCTCAAGTTATGTTTCATTTCTTTTCGTAGCCCTAACTGATGTCTGTTCCAAATACTGTCTTCTCATTTTGTACTGTTTTGTACTGTTCAGTGTCCCTCAGAAAGGAGTCTGAGAGTTTACACTTAAGATAAGTTGTCTCCTTTCCTTTATTCTGGGCTTGATCTCAAGCAGCATTATTTTATGACCACTAGTTCTTATAGAGACAACCACTATTCACTTTCATCAGCCATGCAGGACTTTGCAGAGCCTTATCACACTTCTCTGACTGTCTTTGGGAGAGCCCTCTCAAAGCATTGCTTTTCCAAACTGAAAAGCCACAGCTTACATGGTTTACCATTGAACATAGCTAAGTTGTTTCAGATCTATGATCATTCCTCATCCTTTGTTGAACCTTCTCCCATTCTGCTCCATCCTTTCAGAAATGTGGGACCAGAACTGCACACTGCAAGCAGACTGATGACAGTTCATGGATTGTTTTGAAAAGCACAGTGATATTCTCTATTTCATGCTTATTTCTTTCCTTATAGTTACAAACGCATTAGGCTGGCACTTTCATGCCTTGTTTCTAACAGGCCCACCAGGTCTCTCCCTCCCAAATGGTAGCAGCCAGCTCTCAACCCATCATTTTGTACACAGAGATACAATTGTTCCTTCCTGTTGTATCACTTCATATCTGCTTTCGTCTACTCCTTCAGGTCTCCTTTCTCCAGTAATAAATCATTTATTTTAAAAAACACTTTCAAAATAGTGATCTCTTGCATGACTTTTGGTTAAAATTTCAGAAGGATTTGTGATTTTTGTGGTTATATTTATTTTGCTTGGGTTTGTTGGGTTTTGTTTTGGTTTGTTTTCCCTTTTTTTTTTAACTGGCCACCCTCCAAATAAAACAACCCTGGGGAACAGATGTGACTTTCTGAGATATTTGGTGAGAGAAGATTGACAGAAATAGATTCTGAATCCCATCAACCTGACAAAGAAGGCCAGGAGAAATTACCTGTTTAATAGAGTTGATCTTGGTGGTAGAGAAAATGCTGTTAATGAAAGTAATTGCCTAATAAAGGCACCTTCTTGTAGAATAGCCTGCCTCTGTGTCTTTGAACAATTACATGGTGTTGCACAAGTAATCACTGCTGTCTAAACTGCTCAGTACTGTAGCCTATCATGTTCTAATACCTTCCGAATCGCTGTATAGAGGCATTGTAATTAACCTTAGTGATCCACCATTATCCAAGCAGCATTATTTGTTTGTTTGTTATGGGGCTTCCCCCTCCCCTTTTCTAGTGGCTTCCTATTTCTGTTCTACACCATGGAAATTACACTTAACTCCTTTTGGCAGGAAGAGAGGCCACATTCTCTCAGGGCAAATGGGGCATTAAGGCTCTTAGGCCAGTGGAAAATGGAATTTCCACCTACAACAGGTGGCTTTAGAAACAAGGATAGAAAAACAATCAAGGCAATTTTTCATCTGCTGCCCCAGGACTCATAATTCAGTTTGTCACCTTGACTTGGGGAGAACAAACAAACATTGTCTTTCCATCTGGCTGAGCTTTGCAAAATGCACCCGTTGAAGGTGTGAGAACGCCTGAAAACATGAGATGCAATTTACTGCACAGTATTCATGGATGGCTATTTTATTTCTTCTCTCTGCAGTGAGTTCATTCCACCTAGTGCATGAATTTCTTAGCAACGTTCATCTTACAGCTCACCCAACTCCTTACGATGCACAGCTGATAATCTGGTTTCTAAAAAAATCCACAAATCGCCAATGATACTTTAAAACTACTAAGAGGGATGAGTCATCGCTTTAATTTAGCCTATGGTATTATCTGAACCAGTAGCTTTATAGCTTAGAGAGAACCTGGGGCTGTCTACACCCTCTTCCTTCCCTTCAGTGTTTTAAACTATTTGAAGAAACTCACTCCACATGGCTCTCACACTGCTCTGCTCACTTCAGACATGACCATGCTGCAACATTTCTCATCTCAATTATTTAAAGCCTCTTTTTGCTCATGAAAGATCATATTAACCCAGTTTCTTCACAAAAGAAAAATGATCTTCCTTGCAGATCTGTGAGGTGCTAATTAGCAACTATGGCTGGGTGTTTGCATTACACACATTTCTGTCTGCAAAGACATAGCATTGTAGAGAATAGAATGGAATGGAACAGAGCAGAGTAGAATAGAATAGAGAAGTGAAAAGAAAATAAAAGGAAAAGAAAGTAAAAAGAAAAGAAAAGGAAAAGGAAAAGAAACAAAACAAAAAAAAAGAAAAAAAAAGGACAAGAAAAGAAAAGAAAAGAAAAGAAAAGAAAAGAAAAGAAAAGAAAAGAAAAGAAAAGAAAAGAAAAGAAGAAGAAAAAGACTAGACCTTTCAGCTGGAAGGGGCCTACTGCAATCATCCAGACCAACTGCCTGACCAATTCAGGGCTGAAAAAAAGTGAAAGCATGTTACTAAAGGCATTGTACAAATGCCTCTTAAGCTCTAACAGAGGCACAGAGCATTGACCACCTTTCTAGGCAGCCTGTTCCTGTGTTGGACCATCTTTGTGGTAGAGAAGTGTTTCCTAATGTTCAGTCTGAACCTCTCCTGACACAGCTTTGAACCATTCCCATGTGTCCTATCTCTGGATGCCAGGGATATTGGCAGTTCTCTTTCTACTTTCCCACTGCAGGAAGCTGTAGAGAGCAATGAAGTCATCCATGAGCCTCCTCTCCTGCAAACTAGGCAAGTCCAGAGTCTTTAGTTGCTCCTTATAGGACATGCCTTCTATCCCACATAAAACCACAACACTGCAGTAAGTAACTGGTAGTTTGCTCTATTGGACTCCTGTCTGATCTCTCTCTAGAAGCCTGGAAATAAGTGTTTCTAGTCAAAGCAGAAAAATTAGTTCCAATGAGCCATCTAATTTCACTGCTGTTCCACAGCCTTGTGTTGGTGCAGTTTCATTAATGGGCAGGTTAGCTGGCTGCTCAAAAGAAAGGTTCTTCCTCATTACAGAACTTTCTGATGCAATTACTATCCATGGTAAAGAAGTTTGCAAACACTATTTCATTGAGATAGAGACCTATCAACAACTTTCATCTTGGTTGGAAAGATCTGCCTGCTGCACAAATTGCAGGGTCTCCTCCCCAGCACTGATCCTGGAAGAAGCCCTGGTATTGATATAAGGATGAAGGAGAAGGGGAGGAGAAGAAGGAAAACTGGTTTTCTGCTTATGGATTCCTTGTCCAAGTCCTTCAGCCCCAGAATATAATGAGTACCCTCCGAAAAACCATGAGCGTCATCCTACTAGCTACCTAAAATGACCCCAGTCCATTTGAAGCAAGGTCCATCTGTGCTGTATGCCAATAGATAGTACCAAGCACAAAGTGGATTATACCCCCACCTAAGCATCTTCGGCACAATTGTAATAATATTCAAAGGAGGTTGTATCAGGGGTAGAAGTAGCATCTGTGTTGGGGTTCCAGGGACTTTTCTTCAGGTGTTCTAAATCAGCAGGGATTGCTGAAAGTCCATTGTCTACATCCTGCCAGATCCAGGAATGAATATGAAAATGTCCAGTTTATTTGGGCTTGCAATCTGAAGTTCATATCCACTTCCCTGCCCTTGGACGGGGAGAATGGGAACAGCTTGTCTGCACAAGACTTTATTAAGATTGAAGAATCGTTGCTATATGCAGAGATATATTCTGTAGCAGAGCTTTGCTATGACTGATGCTTTGTATTAAAACCAAGTAGTTTGCGCTGCAGAACACATGTGCAGGTTCAGAGCAAAAGTCTGACATGAACAATAAAATGGAAAAATCCTCATAAACCCACACTTTAAAGGTCTCATCCAAACAAACTATCCTATGATTCTATGAATTCCAGGCTCACACTCATTGCTCTAGGAAATCCAAGGAGTCAGGAAGCAGAGCAAGCTCCATCTCCAGCTTTGAACAGAAGAGATTCCTCCAAAAGAGTTTGTTAACACTTGAAAAAACTCTGCTTTCATCAGACACTTTTATTAATACCACAGAATTATCTTATTACTATTGCAAAAGCCATGGACGGCATTTGGAGGCTTTGCACTTGGCTGTGTCATCTAGGAGAGGCATTCATTATTGGCAACCAAAGCATGTGACTGTTATTCAGGGAGGTTTTTCAACTCTATAATATTTTTTCAACTCTATAGTATTTCCCTGCTCATGTTTCCAGAAGCTACTTGGCCAATAATCATCACAAGGGGGTTACTACCCCCAACCATCACCCAGCAGGCACAAATAACCTGCCCCTCAAAATCCAAAAGGGCTGGGAGCTTGGGAGGCTTTGGTGAAGAAGTGAGCTTAGGACAGAGCACAAAGACTATGCTAAAATGGTGACAACCTGGATACGTGGTGTTTATAACTCACTGCTATTTATTCATGTTATCAGTGCTGATAACAATTTCAGATGAATAGGAGACTACCAGGAACTACATGCAATTAGTACATGCATGTATAATAAACATATAAAAGAGCACATAATTAAAATGATGGACCATTTAGTTAATTTAGTAAGTATATCACTTTCAAGGAAGTGCACTTTAAGTAGAACTGGACAGTCAGTTTCCACCACTCAGGAAATGCTTATGCTTCAATACTTAATTTAATTATGAAGTGGAAAGAAGAGGCAATATTTCAACATCGCTTTGGAAGATGAATTCCCACTCCTATCCAGATTCTTTCAACTGCTTGAAGGTGTAGATGTGCTAAAGTAACATGTGGTTTTACTAGCTAAACAATTAATGGAGTGTGGATTTTGGAATACTTTAGTCTCAGTGAAGAATATGATGTATTGCTGTAGTCGTATCAAACTCAGATTAATCAAACTATCACATACAACTTCATTTACATGAAAGGGGAAAAGCAGAGGAACTGGGGAGAGAGGGAGCTGCTTCTTGCTTAGAATTGCCATTTCATAGAAATATTCTGTTTTCTCTGGTTCAGTTTTATGTGGTATGGATCCACAAACATTTTTGGAAGGAAAAAAGTTTGGCTTCATTTCCAGGTGCCTCTGCTGGTGAGAGACACAGAGCCAGGAAGGATGAGGGGCATTGCTGGGATGCTTTGGTCAAGAGGGACATTACTACCTTTGGCTGTGCCAGGAGCAGTAGTAGAGCACCAGCTGTCCTGAGGAGCTTGGCCCTGAGCATCTTCTGTGCCAGGCTTAGATCTGTGCTTCTCTGAAGGCTGTTGAAAAGCTGGAGAAGATCCAGAAAAGGACAATAAAACTTGGCCAGCAGCTGGAGATGATACTTCAAGAGGAAAGCGAGCTTGTTTTGCTCCAATTATTGAGAAGAATTGCATGAGGTGACTGGATTTAGTGCATGCAGCCTTCAGGGGATACAAATGTTGAAAGGGTTTTTTAACTGACTGGAACAAGAAAAGGCTAATGTTTCTGCCAGCACCTTGGGAATGAGCCTGGGGGTTTGCTTTATCCAACAACAGATTCTTGAGACCATTGCAAAGGAACTGAGTGATGCAGATGCGTTTGGCTGGTCAAGTGCTGTGAAGAAGGCAGGTCCCACTGTGTGGTGCCCATGCCCTCCCCCTGCTCCAGCCATGGAGGAGGAGCAGAACTGAATTTGTAAAAAGTGGGAAGAGACACAGCAAGGAGCAAGATGGGGAGTGGGAGAAAGATAGATGAAAGGACCTAATGGCATGGTGACTTACCATGGTAAGGTCTGCCACTCTCCCTCCAAACACAGGGCACCCAAAGGCAGTGGGGCTGCCAGCTCATGCTCCTGGATCTAAATTCACTCAGAAAAATCCCTTCTTCAGGCATGGCTGATGCACTGTGCTCTTGTACCTGTTCTGGCTGCTGGCCCAGCCTCTTACCATAGGTATGTGAAAACACCTCTTCATCTGGAACATCAGCACCATAAACCATAATGAATAGGCTTTGATTTGCCTTTTCATGCTCTTTCAACCTAGTAGAGACTTAGATTAGTTTGCCTATGTTGACAAATCCTGGACTGCCACAGGGTACTTAGATAAGGAAATTCCCACCTGTGTTTCCACCCCAACTTATGTCTATGTCTTCCTGGCATTGCTCCATGAGGGCCAGACCTACTCTACCAAGTTAGACTTCAGGATCAGCCACTTGGTACTGCTTGCAGCAACCAAATCTGGCTTCAGCAAAGGAGGGGCAGCATCTGACTGTGAAAGACTTAAAAGTGGCTTCTTGATCTTTTAATGACATTTCTAATCTCTGTACACTGCTTCCTCTCCCCCATCCCACCTCAGCCTTCTAAACTAAGTAGATTTAAATGACAGCCCCAGGCCACTGCTCTTGTTTTAAACCCATTATGTAATGCTCAGATATCAAGACAACAAGTTCATTATAATTCTGGATAAATACACCAAAATCACATTGCTCTGATATGCAAAGTGTCCTTAAAAAGCTTATGTTCTTTAGTCTTTCTCTCTGAACAAGTCTGCCATCTCTTCCACTTTTGTACTAGAACAGTCTTTTGTGGCCTGCAAGCACCAGGCAGCTCAGAAAGATCAGCAAAAAAGAGCAAGTCCGTTCCCAGGAAGATTAAATATACTTGCACTGGAAAACATCTAAGGGTCAAAAACCTGAGAAAACAAGATATCATCTTTGTTTGCAGCTATAAATACACAAGGAAGGAGAATCTATTGTAGTCTTTGCAATGGCGTTCAGTATCTTAAGTTAAATGTCTATCAATTAACTGGAGGAAGAGGTCTAAGAGTGTTTCCCTGAAGTGACTATAAGTATAATTTGCTGTAATTATGAAGCTCTTCCTATTGCTGCGGTGGATTAAAATGGCTTTAATCTACCTGAGAACTAGGTTAATAGATTCTGCCTGTAGCTCATATATCACTTTTCAAAGAGCTGGTAGAGTATCAGTTATTTGTTCAGGTTATCCAGAGATGGATGAAGACTCCACTGTGTCTGGTGCTGTGTGAGCACAGAAGCACCCCAGGGCAAAAGACCACTCCAAATGCAAACACCAGCATCGAAACCACTCCCAGCATCTCAGTGTTCTGTCTGTCCTCTGAAACTAATCCCTCCCCTTGAAATGAGACTGGGGTGATCAAGGAATGTAGCAATGCATTAATGTTTTTATTAAGAATGCGGGGAGAATATCCATAGCCAATGGACACACTGTTGTGTAACAGTGATCCAGATGACATCTTGTGGGCTAAGCTTTTGTCAGTGCACTGCTTTGATTTAACAGGGCACAATCTGTTTAGCTGGAGCATTTGGCTCCCAGGTATACAAGCTTGGGAAATATCTGAATGTTAACTTCCACATTCCTGTCTGCTTTCTAAACTTGTCTGAATGCTCGAATACATGTTTGAAATTGCCTGTTCTTATTCCAGATGGCATCTCATTGGAAACAGTCATGCCCAATGTGTGCAAATAGGCTGTGATGTGCAGAAATATTTACTAGGCAACCATAGGTCATTTGGTTCCTCTGGGTACTGCCAAGGGTCCAGCACTGCTTCTCCTAACCAAAGGCTCAGCTTCTCAGCTCCAGTAAGGCTGTGGACAGCCACTGCCACATTCAGTGACACACTGGGGGCCTGATGTACAGACACATCTAGATCACTACCTATCATATGAGACTACATGTTCCACTAATGGGCAAGTATTTGCTCCATGGGCAACACATCTGAAATCTCTCTTAGCTGACTTTTTGCTGCCAGGGTGCATTTTGTGCTAGGAGCATGTCACATTGAGGCAGGCAAGCGCATGTAAGTCCACCTTGCGATGGAGGGGCACTGCCCCATCCATGTGACCATGAGGCTGACAGACTGAAGCTACCTTGCTTGGAGAATGTGACATAAAGTTCCACATTACTAAAGTTTAGGACTTTTCCTGGGAGACTAAAAGAGGCATGAACCAAGTTAATTGACTTTCCATAGAAAATGCATTCCCAGTTGCTCCAGGAGCATTTGAACAATATCTGCTCTGAAAGCCCCTGAGCTCTGGGTATAACCTACACTATGCATGGGTGAGTAGACACATGTAATTACTCCTTTGCCAACGGTAATATAGCAGGCCACTTAAGAAGGCAGCTAGAAATTCCCCTGGATTTCAGCATGCTTTGAAATTAAGCATCAGGTAACTCAGGTTTACACATTTTTTCCATTCTTAGAGGGAACTACAGGAGAGGTGTAACAGGAGTGATTTGACCCAGGTATTTGAACTCTATTATTTTTTACAATGCCTTATATTTCCATGCCTTTTCTAGGGTCAGATTTGATCTGGTAATTATGGCCTGACCTGGGTACATTCCAAGATTTTTCCCCACATTATTATTATTTCCTTCTCTGCTCTTTAAAGAATTTCTCCATCCACTTTAACAGATTATTCCACTAGCTAGAAAACTCGGGCATATTTTAAGAGCTATGTGGCCAGGAGGGTTTTTCCAAAGTGCTCAGGTATCTGCTAGAAGTGTTCCAACAGTATAGCTATCAACATGGGAAAATGCTAACAGCAAAATGCTAAGATGACAATTTAAGATATACAGAGGGGAAGATATTAATTTTCTGATTCACTGACAGAAGCCCTTGCTCTGTCTCTCTTGGAAATGCTGTTGAGGGAGAAACATTGCCAGCTGAGAGAAAGCCATGTGGGATTTGCTCCTTTTCTTTCTTTGCTGTGGAAAATAGTGAGACAAAAATGGAATGGGCTCAGACTGCTGCAAATCCCTGCAGCAGGATCTGACCATATCATGTAGGAGGTTCCCACTGTGGACACCATCAGTCTGTGGCTGCTCAGGAATGTAAGACAAAGGAAGCCCCTCCAGACTCACAGCTCATCTCATCCACAGGACAGCTCAGGTTCCTGAGCAGCAGACAGCTGCTTGCCTTCACTAGCAGGGGATGTATCTGCTGCAGCAACTGGCTTGTCCTGTACCTAGCCAGTGCAGCAGCAAATTGCCCTCCTACTTCATCTCATCTTGGGTCCTGTTTGCTCTTCTCCACTGGCTCCCCAACATTTTCACTCTCTGTCTGCAGGGTCACCATCTGTTGGAGCTATTCTTCTGTGCATTGGGATGAAGAAGTTGATTTTTTGTTCTCCCAGTGGACTATCTCCACAAAGGGCAAGGAGCTGAAACTGTAATTTAACTGAATTGCATCTCTGAGTTGTAATCTCCAACAGCCTTTATTGCCTGGATTTTACAATGGTTAAATACAGCTCCCAGTTCCATTCCTTTTGGCTAAGGAAGTATTCTACCAGTAACAAGTTAATGCTATCACCTCAGTTTCAGTGTTATTATTGTTTGTATATATAATTATGAGAATAATTTTTAATTTGGGCTCTTGCAGCATTGAAAGTGAAGCAAAAACTAACAGCATAAAGTAACCACTTGCTCTTCTGAGACCCCAGAGGTGCAACTGCGCTCTGATTTACTGTCAGCATTCACCCAGCAATTTTACTCCTGGTAAGTGCTTGGCTTTGCACCTAGGAGTTAGATGGAAGCCTGCTCATAGGGTGTTTGCTGAGTTGCAAACACTGCGTCTGTAATGTACACAGCTGCAGCAAACTGGATGTGCTCTTTTAAAATATGGTGTCAGTTCAGCAGAGGCTTGCCAACCCATCAGAACTAGAAGAATATGGTATGTTCTTTTTCTAGGTGAGGATTCTAACACATCTCTTGCTTTAAGCTACTGGCTTGTCTTACTTTCCTTGGAGTTGATAAAGTCCATGCAAATTCATCTTGCAAATCACACCTAAATTTTGTATTAATTTCCCAATTGCATATTTGACAGAGTGCAAAACTCATATGCAATGGTATGACCCAAGAAGTCCCCTGGGTTTGCCAAACAAAAAGCAATTTTCTACATATAGAAAATGCATAGGGAAGAGTGAATGAGTCTCTCAGATCTGCACTCACTGAGGATGCAGGAGTCATCCGGCATCCAACATGAAAGAAGGAGCCTTGGGTGGCAGAAGGAAGTGGGATGGTGAGAAGGGAACAAGTATTGCATCTTCCCAGAAACCCTCAGGTCCTTGCTCAGACCTCCAAGGTACATGAAACGTGTACAGCTCTCATGTGCCACAGACACATGCAACTGCAGGGTAACAAAAGGCTTGGCCTGGTGCCCAAAGGTTTCTTTACATATTGTTCTTCCAGTGCAGGATCTTTCTCTTTGCCCCCCTCATTTCCTAGTGCCTCAATGAGATTTACAGCCTCCAAACACATGAGGTTCAGCTCCATGCCATCACTTCTCTTAACAGAACAGCTGCTGGTACTTGCACAAGCCACATCACAGCCATCTGTAGCCAGTGCAGCCCATCCATGTTTTTGGTGGCACATGAAGACGTGGCCAGCCCAGCCCAGCCTTGCCTTGCCTTCCCAGGTCACGACACACAGGCACAGTGAGTGCAGTAGGGCCATGACATGCCGCTTTCCACTGTAACTTTCCTGGGGACAGAGGGAGTATACTGGCCTCTAGGCCATCTGCAGGTAATAAAAGGTGTTAATAGGTGGTTAAAGCAGTCTTTTCCTTAGACTAATAGAAGACATAAGCTGTCCCAACAAATCTCCTGCTTGTATCATCAAGCCATCGAAGCTGTAACTGCAAAACCATGACTCTTTTCTTTGTGCCTCCAGGTATAGTAGAGCCCAGTAACCTCTTGGATGCTGGTCATGGAAGTGTATTTTCTGAGACTAAGAGCATTTGTTATAGTCACTGACAGTCCTGAACTCCAATGTATATGAGTTGTGTTTCCCTATGGATAGTCAGAGAGATCAGCACAACCCCCTGCTTTCATTTTTCTCTCCAGACATCCCAGCCACAGGGTTTGGGCAGGACACCCTTGTGCATGCTTCAAGGTGGTAACAGAGAATGTAAGCACTGACTTTGAGAGGCTGAGACAGCACAATTAAAGTGATTCAATTACAAAAATGATTCTGATTTCAAACCAGCTTCAAACTTAATTCTCATTGACTTTAGTTTTACCCGTCGATTGCAGAGATGCTGTGGGACAGAAGCATTGGTAGTGAGATAAAACCAGTGTCCATCAAATGGACAGAGCCACAGTAAACTACAAATTAATATCAGCAAGCTAAAAATGATAATGATTAACCAGACAGAGTGCAAATGGGAGCAGTGAAATTGGAGTTGCAATAGCAGGGCAGTTATTAATGAGATGTGGCAGCAATCAGAATTGCCTTATGGTATTAAAGTACTCCCTCTCACATAGACTGTGTTAGCTGACTTGTCAATGGCCTGCTAAAAGGAAAAAAAAAAAGACCAACCAATCAACCAACCTTGATTTTAGAGACTGAGCATTATAACAGACAAGGTACAAACAGTTGCTTTGGATACGACCCTAGTTCATGTTGCTGTTGTGGCATAAAAACCTGCCTAGATCAGCCCATAGTGGGAACGGACAGGCTTGGTTGTCACTGGAGCCATCATATCCTTACAGAGATTCTGATTTCAGCTTGGGAAACTGTGTTTAATCTCTTTCCTGGCTTATTCTGGTAGGACAGCACCTTGTTCATTTTAATAGAAACTACCACGAGTGCTGCTTCTGTTTGAAGGTGCATTAAAGGAGGTGGCAAAAGTAATGCCAATCAGCTGTATGGGAGAGCTTTCCTGGATGGGAGATGCCAGACCCCTCTCATTGGTGTTCCCATCTCACTGGAGCCACAGATGGATAATTCCTTCATATTTCCCACTTGTGCACCACCATTGAAAACCCATGGAACAAAGGAACAGCAAGGAATAGCCACCAGAAACCCTTTTGCAGCTGTAAATCAGTGTTAAGCTTTTCTCACCAGACACAGAGAGGAGGGGAATCCAACATGACCAATTTTTACCTTTTTATCACAAAGTATTTAACTTTCTTTAATGTTTTAATACTTTTGCAGTCAAAGGAAGGCCCATTCTGCTGGGAACAGCCAACCATGGCTGTTAGTTAGCACTCTGAGAAAGAGCATTCTGCTCTTATGTCAGGATTGGGATAATGTAACCTATTAAAAGCGAAGAAGGTACATTAAATAATCAAAGTGAGAAATAACTGTATAGTGGGAAGGTCTTACACAAGCAGAGCAAGAGCTGTACCAAGTCCAGATCTGAAGGCTGGAAAGCTGTTTTAGCAATTAAAAACCAGCAGTGCAGTCACTTGGGCTTTTTTTATTTGGTTGTTTTATTGTTTAGTTGGTTGGTTTTGGTTTTGGTTTGGTTTATAATAGCAGTTAATGGACCAAATGCCTTATCGTCAGACAGAACATTCAAAACTTGTTATATTAAAGTGATACAGAGAAGGCCCTTGCTGTGAAAAGGAGGTAGAGGTGTTTTTAATCTCATCTGCCATGGGATTGCTGGGTTTTGCATCTCCCATCAGTCTTACTCAGGCTGATAGGCAAGCATAGCAGTGTGAATAACCAAGCTCAACTCCCACCAGCAGCTGTGCCAGTTAGTTGCCAACCCCCACAGAGACATGTTTTGAAGAAAGGAGAAATTAGTGCTCAACTGGAAAAAGGGGTCTGGGAAGGAAGCATTCAGGTGGAGGAGCAGACTGGGGCCTGCATCCTCATGGAAGGCTGGTTTGTAGTGAGGCAATGGGAGAGAGGGAGACAAACAACATGGAAGGATGGTGCAGTGGTCCAATAGGCTTGCTGGGCTTCTTATGGCTTTTCACTTGCCACAGCAGCTAGTGATGGTAAGCAGCCCATGGACACATGGGAAAATCAGAGTCATGTAGCCCCTTGGATGTACTTTGGGATATACTACGGCTTTGGGAGGAACAGATGAGCTCAAAGCTGTGTGTTGCTGGAGAAAGGTGTGGCAAGGACAGAGTCCAAGGCCCAAAGCTACATGCTGTTCCCATGTTCAGACAGGGCACTGCACCAAGATCTGCTTCATTAGACATACAAGTCTTGTCACCTCTCTATTTACCTACAAACAGAACATTTTCCTGTACACTGGCTATTCAGAGAGCAAGAATGCTGCTTGGTCCGGCTTGCAGGTGAAAAGGAGCATTGTTGCCTCTCCTGTGGTCCTTCCTTCCCAAGCCTTTCTCTGAAGTCAGCTGCACATTGATTCAAGCAATGACTATTGGATAGGGTTTGGCTCCCTAAGGACTGGCCAGTGCGGGTGCAAACTCTGCCATAGGAAGAAACAAGAAATAAATGGCTCAGATTGTAACCTCAGTCCCCTGTAGATTGACAATGACTTTACAGATGTGCTTTAGATGTGGGCCTTCACAAAGAAACAGTTTGACTTAGAATTAATCAAGGAACAAAGAGAGAAAAACCTGTACCTTCATTGTTGGATTTTTGCCTTTAACTCCTTGAATTTAACTGCACAGAAGCAAGTTTTGGCTGTCTGCAGGCTTTTTAGATATAGGATGGAAACAGGTTTCCTTTCTACATCATGATGCATACCACATGGTGTTAATCAGAAGAGCTTCCCCTGCTCCTTAGCCCAGCTGTATATTAGTATCTTTCCCCTAAACAGGGCAAGAGGTCAAACTCCCATTCCTGTCTCAACAATTGCCAACTAGCACTTCTAATAATACCCAGCCTTGAATTTCTGATGGCAGATTTCTAGAGGATTTAACATTACAGCTTACTTGTCAGATAAAGCTAAATACGTAAGCAAAGTCTTCCTGGTGTCTTAAACCTGTCTGAGATACTCTTAGAAATGTGCACTGTGTATTTTTCATTACATGAAAGAATTACTCTGCCTTCCTGGAACAGCAGGTAATATGGTTTTATTATATTTGGTGGCTATTAATAGTCATAATGTGTTACCACACAGAGCATGGCATGTGCATGAGTACATTCTCCATGTACACCATGAGTACACAACAAATGGAAAAACAGTATAAATGGTGCACAGGGACTCTTTGCTGGGTTAAAGCTAACTCTGCTTAGTAATAGTTAAGTATTTTTTTTCCAGCTTTTTGGTTGGTTTCAGTGACTTGAGGGGTCACGACTCAAACATGACTGCAGGGACACTGTATGTCTGAAGATGATCCATGTCTCAGTGCATCTGCTGCTAAGCTGTTGAGAAATAAATTGGGGCTTGGTGTTCCTTTCACTTCTCAGTCACAGAGACTCTTTTGGGTGTATCAGGCTGCTTTGATGCGCTTCACTGAGATGGATCTCCTTTCCTTCTCCCCATTAACTGAGTTGTGGTCTGTAGGCCACAAATTCTGTTCTCTGCCCAAAATATGACCTGGGTGAAGACCTTCAGGGCGGAGGGTGAGTGTGAGGAGGCTTTCTGCAGAAAGCTTGGAATGTTTTCAAAGCTACGGGCTCCAGGTGAGATATGTCAGATTCCTACTTGCTGGGTCGAAGAAACTACGGTCTGGTGAAAAGATGAAAGAGTTGCACTTTGGAAAGAGGGGCTTGGTGTTCTCTTTAAACTTGTAGCAGCTTTGTCTTGAATACTCTGTGTGTGCATAATGCTGCATTGACGTGGTTTAAGCATGGAATTGAAGACAAAGCATCTGACTCCAAACACCTTTGCTCCTGCCCTCTTCCCAGGGAAGTCGCAAGTGCCAGCCTGTGCTGCTTCTCACACACCTTTCTCCCATGGAAGCTACTGAAAGCCATGCAGCGTGGTTCCCCAACAAGGTGCCATGCTTCACCGTGTATTGCTTTGTTTATGGAGACTGGACAGCAAAATCTCCAGCAGGTTTGTACCTTTGTGACATTCCTGCTCTAGGGGAGTGGCTGGGCTACAGAGCAGTTGAGGTCCCTTTCCACCAGCACTGGGAGTCCATTGAGTTTGGCCCATTACATGTGCCATAGAAGTGACCAGGGTAGAGGGATCCCTGCATGCTCCTTTGTGTGGAGGCTGCTGAGCACTTGACACTGACATTTGTCTCTCTTCTTTGTTGATTGGAAACACCTCTTCACTTGCTTCTTGCAGATGCTGCATCTGTTGGGAAACACTGCATTCAGAAAAGGTTCCCCCCGTGCCTGAATGGATTTCACTGGGACTTGCAGTGTCTTCACCGCAGGGCAAGGAGAACAACTTGACATACTGCAAGCCGAAATAAAAGCTCTCCAGGCAAGTAAGACCTGGGGAAAGAAGGAACAGGAGATGCTGAAAGGACCTGAGGCACTGGTGCAAGCACTGTTACCTCCAGTGAACCACAGCTGAAGAGAGAAGAGAAGACCAAGCAGAGACTTCGCATACAAATCCCCTCCAACGCACCTCATGGAAACTTTCTACCTACACAAAGCCAAGCTATACCACTCCTTTCTGTGATCTCCAGTTGGTTATGAACTGCACTGGGGTCCCTTTCAAACCTTTTGCCATTCTGCCCCTCGTCAGCCCCATGAACCAGACATTACTTTGCTCCAGGCCCTGCCATACATGCCCAGACTTTCTCCTCCCATTCCCATCAGCTGCGCTTCTTTTTATGTCTTAGACCTTCCCTGTAGCTGTCTTTGGATATGAACCTCAGGGTCTGGTGTCAGCACCCTTTTCTGTCACCACTGCTGCCAAAAGGATTTACCTCTGTCTCTGATTCAGGACTTTTTTTCATCTTGCATGAGGACAATTCAACCTCTGAGAGGACCCTGTACCATCTACTAATATAACTTGCTACTCAAGAGGCACAAAAACTGGGAGATATGTGCCACTGCTTTGGAATATAAGACCGCCTCTGAAAGATGATCTTATATATTTGACACTCTCAAAAGAGCTGAAGATTTGTGAGTAGATTTTTAACCCTGCTGGAACCAGAGATAAACCAAGATCAAACAAGTTGATTTCTACCAGCACTTTTCTATGGCTAGTAGTGTTTACGCTGTGTTTATAATTGGAGAGCTATCAGATGACAATCTGCCATATCCCTGTGTTCACAGTGGTAAAGGACATTATTAGTACATAACACTGGGCTCGTATTTAACACTTGCTACCAAGCACTGCAGGACTGTAAAAGAGCCATCACTTACAAGGTGGCAGATACCAGACCAAGGCCATGAGCAGCCAGGGGCAACCATTGGTGAGCCAACACCATCTCTGCAGCCTCTTTGCAAGGTACCACGGACAGATACCTCTAGAGTGGAGGTGCATTCCTATAACCCTGTTCTTCTCTGTTCCCCATCAGATGGAGGCTGCATCTATATAGCAGAACACCAGCAACACTGGCAGCCAAGAAAAGAGTTGCTAGGCAAATCTGAGCAGTGGGAGGATTTTCACATCCTGCAGCCACCTGGACTGCTGCAAGCAACTTTCCTCCAGCTCTCTCCCTCCAGGGCTCTTAACCCCCCTTCCTTACCCATGTGCTTCCTCCTTCCTTGCTTTATCTATTTTTGGGCAAAACTCTCTCTAACTCTCATAAATTTAATCCTTACCCTTCCAGCCCAAGGGGACAGCCTCATGGGAGAATCCACACATGCAGAGAGTGAGTGGCAACAACTTCCATTGCTCCAAGACATCTGTTTTCTCTTGTCTGAAGGTGGCTACACACCTACATAGCACTTAGGTGATAAAAGGTAGGGGTAAGCTCCCTGAGAGGCACAAAGCCCAACAGTATAGCCCTTTATTGGTCTGGCTGTGCCCCATGTGCTCAGCAAGCTGGTGACACAAAACTGGCACTGGCTCCTGGAAGCGCTCTCAAAGGAATAAAGCCCCTGCTGCCAGAAGGTCATCAAAGTACTGCAGGGTTCAGCCACCAAAAGCTAAACCTTGGAGAATGCAGTATTTACAGTTAAGGTGCTATTTTTGCCTTGTGTTTTTTAACAAAATCACTGGTTCCAAAACCTTGGCTCTGTCCTGGCAATGTCTCTAACCAAACCAAAGCTGGAGGGTTTTGTGCAAAGCCATGATCTAGTCCACCCCGGGGCTTGCTCATGATGTCCTTCCATCTTACAAAAAGCAGAGCCTGGAAGACCCTAGTATTGGTTAGCTGTAGCTTGGGCTAGACCATAATAATATTCCCTCACTGCCCTGGTGTTAGCTTTACTTTGGAGGAGTGTCAGCAGTTTCATTCTCTCTGATGAGGAGTTGGGGATTTGTGGAAATGTCAGCTGGTGTCAGAATTTGTGAAGGGAGAAGGATATGTATAGAGGAAAACCATCCAGTAATGGTCTTTTCCAACATAGCAGATTCTAGAATTCCATTAAAAGAAGAACACCCTACATTAAAACTGCTGTAACTTCTGATCTGGGGTCAATACCCAGGCGACTCAGAACAAAAGGTGATCCGGAGCAATCAAAACCCAGTCACTGTAGAACAGCAGAGCAGGGATCACATTCTGTCAATCCCCACTTGCTTTTCAGTTCATTAGCATGACCTAAACTGAAGGGAGAGCTGGGAGATGACGGATGAGCAGCAGTAGGAGGGTACTTGTAGAATGTTAGCCAGAAAAGAAGAAAAATTGTAGGAGGGGTTTGAAAGATGGAAATGGACTTGTTTGTTCCAGGCACAGTCTGAAAATAGTCCTGTGCCTCAAGGTTATAGGACATGGATGCAGACCAGAATAACATGCGTAGCTCTGAATGGGCAGGTTTTGAAGCAAGGACAACCTCCTAAATGAACAAAAGCCTCAAACAATAATATAATTTCCCTTGTGTTACTCTTAAATGCTTTGGGTTTGTTTTTTTTTCCCTCCATTTTTGGGCTATGGAGATTTCTTCCATGACATCCAAAATACCCTTTGGAAACCAGAGTTTCAAAAGTTTCAGAGACTTTCAGCAGTTTTCCAGAATCACCTGGACAAGGCCTCAGACTGACGGGGCCGATGCCAGACCTGAGAGCAATGAGATGTTGGAATGGCTGTTGGACTATATCACGCTGGAAGCTGAAAACAGAAATACGAATGAGGAGGAAGATTCATACATTCCTTTAGACCAGGTGACCTAGGGGAAATTAATGGAATGCCCAGCGACCATGCTGCTTTGTGACTGCTGATACGTGCTGCGACCCAAAAATCCCAGAAGTTCCTGATGCCACAGAATAGGCTAAAGCACAATAAAGCCCTCTACAGTAATTTGTATTTTGCTAGATTTGAGATTATGGCCAGCACTGTGGGTGGCAGGGAAGAATTAAAAGAGAAAAGACAAAGAAAGAAAAAGCCCAAACACCTTTAATAATTGATTTTGGAGGACTTTGAATTGTCAGAGACATTTTCTAGTGACAGTTTGTCTGAATCATATTTGGCACTGGTAATATACCACATCTCCTGTCATGTTTTTAATTACTTTAGAGCTTTTTAAAAGAGCATTTTAAAAACTAATTAAGAGCACCTCTGATTTCAGACCAAGCAGGAGAAAATAGAATATCCTCACTCTTACATTTCCAGTGGCAGATTGTCCTGGTGCTGCAGATAAACTCCCTGAAAAATGCAGTGTACCAACAGCAGAACAACCCCTAAAGATAACTTGATTTTGTACCCATTTAAGAGCTTGGGAAGGGAAGTGTAACATTTTGAATTTAGGGAGACAAAGGAACCTCAGTTAACTAATTATGTTACCAGGAATCTGCGCTAAATGGATTGGTTCCGCTCTGTGCTGATTAAAGCTTGAAAAGAGAAAAAGGCAACGCTGGTCATAGCCTGCGGTAGAAATCACTTGTAGAAGATTTCTTTTGTGCAAAACCAAAGGATATGAATTATTTGGAAGGTAGTAGAAGTATCAAAGTTTAAGATTCATATTCAAGATGATCGGTTTTGCTTGGGTTTTGCTTTGTTTTGATTGGTTATTTATTTGTTTGGTTTTTTAGCAACTTAATGAATATACCTCTCTGGCCGATTTCTAAGCACTTTGTGGTATCTAACAGTCATATGCATGCAATTTATTCAGGCACAGGTTAGGGTTTAACAAAGCGAACTGACATGCTGGTTTGTAACCACACTATTGTCAGGATTTTACCTTTCTTCAGAAAAAGGCTGCCTAGCATAAGTCTCAGGGATAAGCCAAGGAACCTTTGTCCAGCTGCTCAGACCAGACTGGGAATATTTATGGTGGAAGGTTTGCACCACCAGCCCTCCAGGCTCTATGTGCTCATTGAGGAAGCTGGACATCTCCTGGCTCCTTCTGCCTCTTGCACGCTATGCAGAAGCAGAGCAGAGCTGCCCTCATCTACAGCACCTTCAGCTCTGTGCAGGAGCACAGTGTGAAAAAAGGGTGGCAGGAGTGGCTGCTCTGAGCTCTGAGATCTTTTTAGAGTGAAAGATCCAAAAGTCTCTAATGGCCAGTGGAAACCACCAAGAGCACTCCTTTGTTAAAGGCATCTGTAGCTCTGCTTTTTGGGGCAAACAAATCAAACCAGGCTAGATAAACCTGCTTCAAACTACATAGGATTCAATCCAGTATGCCCTCCAGAGTATCCTTTGGTGCTCAGCTGCAATGCTGAGTTTGTTAGCATAACACTGGTGTAGCTGAGCAGCTTGTGCATCGCACTGCTCTTGGAAGCCCACCCACAGGCAGAGGAGCAAAGAAGCAGAGAGAATTACTCCTCCAGTATTGGCATGCTTGCTGCAGAGCTTGATAGGTCAGAGCTATGTGATTATAGGAGGCCAGTGTGAGAAATGTTCCCCACTTCCTTCAGTAAAGATAAAAATTAATGAGTAAGACCTGGAGCTCAGGCTCACCAGTACCGTCCATTAAGCACAGGATTGGGACATCACCCGATGCGTACACCACATAGTCTGTCATCCTTTCCACAAGGGTGACAATTCTGCCTTAAGGTTTGTCTTTTTGCTTTTCTCACCATAGCACTGACTAAAATCCTGGCCTGTGATATCAAGAACACTTTTCTTCCAAAGCAGGAAGCCAAAGAGCTGGGCTAAATTTAGGTCTGCCCTCAACTCTTCTGACTGCCAAGCAGGGTCTGTGCATATTATATCCCTGCTGATAACTTAGATGAGATCAGCTGCAGATGAAATCCATGGCAAATAATTTTCAAACAGCCAATTTGCAAAGACAATATATCAGCTAACTGAAACGAGACAGCTACAGGTTTCTTTCTTGTGACTATCTTAGCCAAGGCTGTCTCCCCTCCTCTCTCATCTTATGTGTGGGACATACCTTAGTATGCTCTCAGATTCCAAAATGCATTCAACTCTTGACCAAGAATTGCTCAGGAGATGGGGAGAAGAAGAAACCAAAATGTGAGAATTACTTTTCCCTTTTCTGAAAGTGAGAATGCGACTGTCTCCTATACCAAACTTGTTCCCTATCATTTACTCTGCAAAGACCAAAAGAGCAGCTAGGCAGCTTTCTCCTGAAAATATCTCCCACTTAGCCAATCTCCTGATTAAGTTAGTGGAAATAGTTGTATGTATTACATGAGGGCATGCTTGATGTGAATATGTATTCATACAGCTTTCAGGTAAAGCAGCATGTCTGATTATGGTGGGATCCAACATGCCTTTTTTTCCTGATCTATTTTTGAAACTGACCCTGCTTTAAGTAAGAGGTTGGAATAGAGACTCCCCTACAGATTCCTTCCTGCCTAAACTCTGGAATAAATGTATGTGTTTTCAACAATAGATTTTAAATACTGCCTTTCCTTCAAATTTTCTCTATATTACAAGTAGAACTGAAGAGTAAGTTCTCTTGCTCAATCTACAACCTTTCCTTCTTCCCCAACCCTCTTTTTACCCCAGTACTACTGTTTTATCTTACGAGAAGCTGATGATATTCCCTTACAACTGCATTAGGGGGTTCAGAATCATCCATTAAAAAAAATAACTTAAAAATTAAATTTTTTTTGGTCAGCTGGAACAGACTGATGAATAATTCAGGGTGAATCCCTGCTGTGCTGAAGCATTGTATTAGCCATAGGTTGGCTCTAGTCCTCTTTGCCCTGAATGACTGCATGCACGCAGTTATTCCTCTGAGGGGCACAATCAATGAATTTGGTTTGTGTTCAGATGCTCAAAAGTGCAGTTAAAACAGTCTGCTCCTTTAGGCACAGGTCCATCAGTCAAAGCTGCAGAAGTATTTCTTCCTTCCTTCAAACCAGAAGGCTGTACATGCAACACTAATGGAGAGAAGAAAGGAGATGCCATCACTGCTGGTACTAAGGGTGTCTGGTCAGACTTGGCTATGCAGTGTGTTGATGACCACATGGAGCACGATCTGCCATGCACTTCTCAGGCTCACCTCTTCACATCTTATGAACTGTAAACCTACAGATCTCTTAATTTCTTAGGTTTGTGGTAGCACAGCTTGCCCAGCAGACCTGTAGGGTCTTGTCTTTACAGTCTGCCATGGAAAGCTCACCACCAACATCACTCATAGTCACCATCTCATTAAAGACGACAATTATTTGTTAATCCCTATTTGGTATTAAATAGCAAGGGAAATAAACAGAATAATTTCAGTTATTTTCCTTGTTTTTCAACAAATATTTGAGGAGAGCCACAAACAATTCTAGCCCTTCCACTGAGTCAAAACGCACTCATGATGTCATTGGACATCTATACCTGTTCTGTTGCTGGCTATGCAGTGTTTGTGAAATAAATGTGTACAGGCTTAGCTAATATCACTGCAGCAACATTCTCAGTCAGCTGGGAGGTTGGTGAGAAAATGGGACAATAATTTACAGAAAGAGCTGGATATTTCTGTTCAAAAGCATCCATGTCATGCTTGTGGCTGCTGCATTCTTACCTGAAGGCTTGATTGTCTGATGCAGTTCAGAGTCATGTCAGTTAACTATGAAGTTTAAACAATTGCTATATATAGACAGTGCTTGAAGGTCTGTCACTGGAAATGTTAATAAAAGCTCAAGATAGAGTCATCCTGCTTCTCTTTTCTGCCATGCTTTTTTTTCTTTGTTGGTCTGTTGCTCTGTGCAAGCCTTCCCCTGCATGGCCTTCACCCTCTGAATAAGCAAGGTTAAAGCGCATAAATGAGAGGCTCTTCAAAAGTTACTGAAAGAACTGATCTCAGAAACTGTTGGAGACTGACTCATTGTCATAAAGTTTCCAGAAACCTCTCTGGAGAGGCTCTTACCCTCTCCCTGTAGTCTGCACACAGTGACTCACATGATTCCATGTGGGCTCAGTTGAAATGCAGTCAGCTTGGATTCTGCAGTGATATAAGTGGTATGTCTACAAGCTGAGAAAGAGCGTGGTGTGTCAGTGGGGTCTATACTGCTTCAGCTGATACACAGCTCTGGAAGCCCAGCACAGTGTTAAACACAGGATGAAATTTTACAGGGCACCTAAAAGATTTGGGACTTCAGCTCTAATCACAGTACAAGGATTCGAGGATTCACCATACGTGAATTGCCATGACATTGGAACCCCTCTTCATTTATGGTTCAGAGGAGAAGCAAGCTCCAGAGGTGGTCTTCTCATCCACACTATCCTTCTCCCAGCCTCCTCCACTGGCAAAGAAGAGGAAGAGAAGGTGAAATGAGGTAGAGATAAGGAAAGATGGCCAAAGTAGCCTTCACTTGTCATATACAAAGAAAGAGAGGTTCCATCTGAGGTTCTGAGGAGGAAGAGCCAGCTGGATCTCTCCTGCTGTTGCCATGTCAATCATGTCCCTCCAATGCACTTCTGTGAATTTAAGGTGCAGACATGCTTATCTACCTTTCAGCCAAAGATTATGTCACAGTAGACTCTCATAGGCGGAGGACAAAGTTGCTAAACTCTCAGTATAGAGATACAGAGACATAGAGCCCTGCTGTCTTTCTGCATGCCCAGCTTCCCTTCAGAGCTGGAATCATGTGTCTATGTTCTTTGTCTTCACCACTATGACTGATTTACAAGACCTTGGCTTTATTCTGGTGTCCTACACAAAGAATACTAAGGCAAGTCTTGAGTTGAAGATGGAAAGGAATTCTGCAAAGAACAAAGTAACCTGGGAGCCTATAATAACTGGGCCTGGAGTAAACCCCATGCAGATGGGGGTCCCAGCTGCCACCAAGGAAGCAGAGAACTGGTGGCCAGCTGTACACTCCAGGAATGATGCCTATAAGAATCAGAAGGAAAGCAAAAAGTAAATGGCTGTTATACCCTTCACAGAGACATTAGTGTGTCGACTTGACATTTGTGGAGATTCATCCTAATTTTACTACCCCAAAGTCAAAGGCAAAACTACACAATGAGTGTCAAGCCCTTTTTACATCATAGCCTGTTTTGTCCTGGCAGACTTTGTATAAAAGTTTTACAGGTCATCCAAAGACTGTTCCCATAGTGGCACATCTATACATTATAGGCTCTGGGATTTCATTCAAATCCTTTTTGGATTAAAATATGGAGACAGTAAATGATTCATAGATACAACCTAGAGATGCTGGTTTTGACTAAAGATGTTTTTCTTCCTTGCAATCAGAGGAAGACCTGCTGATTGGCATTTGGGTAGAAGTGGATAAGACCAGGGAGTGGAAGAAGGCAGACAGGTCTCTGTTCCAACAGTCTGGAGTTTCTAAGGGAGGAAATGCTGTCTCTGTCTTCTGAATGTTGCAGAGTCTTTCACTCTACGGAATCTCAAGCCTCTGTTGAAACTGGAGCACAGTTGCACAGTTGCACAATGCTTTTACCCATTTTAATGCAGATTCACTTACCATTGATTAGCCACCCAGGACTGCTTTGATTTCAGGTATATGTCACTTCATTGAGTACTTGTGAATGTCAGGTTGATTTATTTACACAGCTTAGTTATATATTTCTTCATAGCAGAAGTTAAAGTACTTCACAGAGGCTGTAGAAACACCTTTGTGGAAACTGATAAATTACAAGAGTCAGACTGCAAGGTGAGGATCACTGCCTGGCAGGAAGCTGAGCATCTCCTATGAGTCACTGTATGTGCTGAACTGCCAGAGGTTTCAGTCTGGTGAGCAGGAAAGGCCAGCCTCCATGTGATTCACCTGCTCTGATGCTGGATTTACAATACCACTTCATAGGAGCCAGTACCATAAAATCTGCAAGTCTGGACAAAGCTTTTCCCATAGCAGTATTTTACACACAAGTATCACAAAGCTGTGCTTGATATTCCTTAACAGAACAGTACTTAGCTCAAGGAGTGAAGAAGCAAATATCTACTTACAAGAATTAGGTGGAAATGGCCCTACCTGAATGTTTCTCTGGCTAGCTGCCCTCTGCTCCTCCCCAGCCTTTGGCTGCTCCTCCACCAATTCTGGTCTGTGCTCAGTGCTTTCTACTTGCCCAAGGCTCCCAGTGGATGTCTTAGTAGTTTTGGACCAGGACTCATGAGAAAACTTACTTGCTACAAACCATATGCACTACCGGGGGAAGTATTAGAAACGCTACTGTGGTTATAAAAGAACTTAAGTTATGACATGTTAAAAAAGAAGCATAAATATCAACAGTTATGAAGAAGATGGCATCTCCCTCCCTGGCTCATCCCAAGAAATATTCATCAGTATTCATCTAGCTTGAGTACCACTACAAAATGTGATCTGGAAAAGTATCCTCATCATTTACTTGTTTGTTCAGAAATAGTTTTATTTATTCTTATCTCAACTTTAATATGTGTGTATATATATGTATGTTGGAGCCTTCACCATCCATTTGTATCTGCATCTAACTGGAAAATTAGAGGATTCCTTAGCCTGCCAGCCGAATCTCCCATTTCAGGCACTGGCAGCCTTCCACACCCCATGCTCAGGAGATGCACTGTTCTCCTTGAAAACAGGTAGTGTGTCCATGTGTCCATGAAAGACCCATGCAGGACTGACCTGGTGCACTGTTCCCAAGGTGTTGAATTCACACAATTTGGATGTGTAGTTGAACGTCATCGAGTCAATATATGGCACTGCTTCACATACTTCATACTCACAATCACTGCGAGGTTATGCTCCACATACATGCACTGGAGAAGGCAGAGAACACCACCAGCACCCTATTACATGTAGTGATTACCCCACATAACTGCTCTGAGTTTATATGACAGCATTTTTCTGTCTTGCAAGATTTTCTGCACGTGACATATATATAACCTCACTTTTGAGAAGAGAAAACAAGGTGGGAGAGATCAAAAGCCTCATCACAACTCAGAGGCAACTTCAAAACCAGAAGGGCTCTTGCTCCTGGGATTTGAACAATCTTATAGATTTGAACAATCTTATAAGAAAAAGCTCTATGAGAAAAATCTGCCCCTCTTTTTTTGCTGCATTCCTTCCCAAGCTCGCAGGTCAATACATCAGAGCAGCCTGTCATAATTGCACAGGGCTTCCAAAAGCCAGGACCGGTAGTAACCTACCAGCAAGCAAACCAGAGCTCATCTGTGCCTTCAGATACGTGTCATCTGAAAGCACATGACAACTGCCTTGATTATCACTGCAGATGCCACGCAGAATTCCTCTTGGAAGTCTCCTTTGCAGTGCAGTCTTTCCAGATATATATGCTTCATGTACAAAGGCCTTTGTCATGGGACTTTGCACCTCATGAGGTGGAGAGAGCCTCTGAGTTTTCATCTTGCTTTTCCTTACCACCCTGAGCTCCAAACTGAAATACCATCAGTTCTCTGAAGAGCTTATGCAAAATGGAGCAGCTTATTGGAAAAATACTACTCAGAGGGATTTCATCCTCCATGGTTGTTTCTTCTGTCTTCACAAGAGGCCTTCCCTTGGTGCTTTGTTTGTTCTTTAAGGCAGGCAGGATTTCTACCTTATTAGCTAGAAAAATTATGCTTCAGCTAATATTTCCCCAATGATGAATAACGCAACAAAACCAACAAGCCCTCAAGTTTTATAGCAGCACATTAGAAAAACCCATTTTTTGCAAGATGGAAGAAGATATTACGCAAGAGGATAAAACCCCCTTCAAATCCTTCTTGTTGGACACATAATCTGCTGGTAAGCTATTTAAAAATCAGAAATTATAAGGTATGTGTCAGCTTCCAAAAACCCTAAGTACCGAATCAGAGGCTTTTTCACTGAAACAGTACAAAACAGTGGCTATGTATTTCTGTTCCTTGCTCAGGCAGGCCAAAGCAGAAGACCTGAGCAGCAAAGGATACTATGCAAACACCAGCATAGTGCTTCTAGAAGTCCCTGCAGACCTGCTCCAGAAGGGGAGGGCAGGGACCTGCTCATCTCTCCATCCCACCAGTCAGTCTGATGAGCAAGCTGAGCCAGAAAACTCATGTAGAACAAGAGATAAATATACAGCATTCCACTATATTTTAGTCACTGCAGGCATCCTAGGAATAAGGCAAGAAAGGAGATCCTGGCCAAATTCAGAAAAACCTTTCCATAGGAAACCCTCACACTTCATATCTATTAAAACACCAAACTCAGCCCAAAGGCAAATACTTCTTCCCCTTATACTTGACTTTTAGACTCGCACCAGAAATACTGGAACTTAAAAAGAAAGGCGAGAAAACCCCAACCCAACCCAACCCAACCTGTTTTCTTCTTTTCTTTCCATGGTTGCTCCAGGAAGTTTGCCTTGCTCCAACTAATACTCAGTTCCTTGCTCACTTTTTATGCTGCTAGGACAGTTACTGGGAAGGGAAATACCAATACCACCCTGCCTATGCTACTGTAATCATAATATATCAAGCTGTGGCAATGGAAAAAATCAGCTTTCTTATCTTCTCTGGAGAACAATACAGATTGGTTGGAGTTACAGAGAAGCACCAGTTATAAAACATCCATCTGCAAGGGAGCTGGAAATAATTTTTCTTCTCCATTTCAGGTAAGTACAGGGATCATTAAGACATTTGGTGTTTTCTTTTGATAGTTTTTTTCTCTGCTGGCTTAAACTCCTCACTTCAATAGACTGCGCTGCTTACGGTCAGAGGCGTAGCAGTAGTGGTGTTAAGGCAGAGCTTGTTGGAAGCCCTGGGCTCCTGTGTTTTGAACTGCTAAACTGAAAACAGATATCTGCAGCTGAAATGCTTTTTCATTTCAGGACGTTCCAAGCAACCAGCCTTTTTCAGCTGTAACAAGAGAAATATTTCTGAAAAGAGCTGGCAATTGGCAAAATGATACAGAAGTAAGACCATATTTAAGAATCCTTTATAATTAACTAGTGCTGTCACTGTGCTCAAAGAACCAATATTAGTTAAAAAAAGACACAAACACAGAGTCTTATAACAAAATCATCTCTGTAAATATACAAAGCCAGGAGGTAAGTTGGGTGTACAGCACTCATTTTGAGCATCATTTAATACCTAGATCCCAATGGGAAGCAGATAAGTCAACATACTCTGGAGAACTTCAGGACTTTGCAAAGCACACAGTGATGGAGCAAATCTTGCACTGGGAGTTCTGTCCTGATCACATCACTGGTACAGTCTCTAAGGTGCAAGAAGAAAGGTGGGTCCCGGCTCAGGTCTGCCAGAAAGAGCTTCTCACATTTTCTGGAATTCATTTTTATTTCTGTACAATATATATCTAAAATTCTGAGAACTTTCTTAAATAAAAAGCACATATCTGAGTTTTGACCAGTCACAGAAACAGATGGAACACTAACGCATTTTCAGTGAAATGACCCCATTTTAAAAAAAGCAGCAACAATGATTATTACTATTTGAGAATCAGGCTATCATCAATTCAACCACTTTATATGTGCTGTTGCAAAGGGGGTCTTTACAGGTCTGTAATTCAATCTCTCCCTCAGAGTGGGACTATGTCCACCACTAGATCTGGCTGGCTGTATTTTTGCCTTGGAAACCTCCACGAACAGAGATCATTCACATGACTTCAAACACAGACACCTTACAGGTTGGATCTAGAGACAAAAGAGGACTAGATAAAGCCTTTTTGTATAAGTACTGCAGTAATCCATTGCAGAGCACAAGTCCTCTGCTGTACTGCGTGGAACCCCATGGGGAAAAATCACAGCGGGTTTTATCTTCCTGAAAACCTGTCATCTCATCTGCTCAAGAACTTTTTCTCACCATGGCTAGTGACTGCTTGTAACAGGCAGAGAGGGATCACAGAAAGGCAGTCTCTGCACCAATTTGCAAGTGAGGGAGAGCAGCCAGTTTGTCAGCAGTCTCACAGAGGGCTCCAGCAAGGCTCATTTAAATATGCAGAGCACGCACAGCAGAAGATGACTGGAAATCTGGTCGTATGAGAACCACTTGAAAGGAAGCAGCCATTGTAATTAGCCTGACTGTGGAACTCAAGTGCTGCACTCCCTGCTTAAAGCTCAGGGTTAGTTGGTAGCTAAGTGACTTGCTGTGCAGGGGCAATGATAGTGATCCTTGCCAATGCTACCAACTCTGCTAGGCATCTCAGTGCTGCCTCCCCACTCAAAGGGTAACGAATAGCTGCCAAGCAGACAAGCCATGTGTGTGTTCCTTCTGTGCTTGTAAGAAACACAGGGACAGAAAACATGTGCTGGGGTCAGCTACCCTCTTTTAAGATGCAAGTTAGTTGCCAGTGAAGGATGCAGAATATTTGTGCCGAAACAGGACTAAGTCCTGGAGCAGAAGAATGTTATCTCACAGTGTTTCTTGTTATTACACAACAAGCAAGCTCTACTTTCTCTCTCTGACCCTTTGGCTATTCACTTGCCGTTAGAGAAGATCCAATTAGCTGCAAATTGCACCAAGCCTCAAGCACTTTTTTATTTTTCATTTTATTTTTCATTATTATTTCTTTAAATCCTGGTCTAAAGGAACCAGAACACCATCAGGTATTCATAGGTTCAGAAGGTATGAGCCTCTCTTCTTGAAGGATGAGCTGATTTCCTGAGGTTCCTCTCTGGTCACACCAGTCCAAAACAGCACATGGGCACGTGTGTCAGTTCACTGAGCGTGAGTCCTTAAAGAACTGTCTTAACTTGCAATAAGGATAACTTCAGTCAAAGGCCAGGATGTTTCCATTTGGCAATGTTACAGAGTTTGTGGTGATAGAAACTAGACACCACTGACGTTGTGGAATGCTAATCACCTGCTATCTGTCAAGGATAGTAGCTGGAAATAACTCCCAAATAGCAACTAGATTTGGTTTGAATAGGAAACGTTGCTCTGACTGGACTTCCTTGGGTCATTTCTGTTAATAGTGTGTTTTTTTTACTTCAGCTACTACCATATATCTTCTGTGCCTGAAACACCCCAAATTTGCAATTACTTTCAGTTTCTGTACTCAGTTATCACAGGCAAAAAAGGCTGTGGGGCTGACTAGCTCAGTCCCAAAGCTTGGGTGGCATGGACAGTGCTTCATTCCACATTCCTTGTCCACAAAGCTTGTCTTGCACCTGCATTTTACTTGCCCAAGTCAGTGAGCAAGACAGCAATGGCTAGCTCTCTGCAAATCCCCTGCCATTCCTCCCTTTAGTGCCCTACCTCAGAGTGCAGAGCTCCATGACGAATGGTGAGACTCAGAGCTGCTGCAAATGTATGCCAAGACGAAGGAGAAAAACGTTTGAACTGATGCCATGAGACAGCTTATTAGTCATTATTGATCTTGGCCCATAAGCTGCTGTGATTGACTGATGATGGTACAAAATTGGAGGCTTTTGCAAGGCATCAGATGGAAAGCAGAAAGATCACAATGATTTCAAAGCTTGGAGTGATAAAAACTGGAAGTAGAGGAGGGAGTTCTGTGTCACAAACTGCAAGGCTGTGTTTTCAAGTACTAAATAAGCACAGCTCCCGCAGGAAGGGATCTCAGTGCCTGGAGGAAGCAAAGGGAAGTCTGGCTGCATTAGTCAGATGAACATTTCTAATGTAGGCATGAAAAGAGTGCATCAAACTAGCTATTTTCCATACACACCTATTAATGTCTCGTCACATGGACAAGCAACATTGCTTACAGCCCTCATCAAGCATCCAATAAGGAGCATGCTTTTATACATGGGGACAGGAATTCAATTGCACCAAGGAGACAAGAAGAGCTTGGTGCATTCAGTCTAGCAACACAGAGGTGAGGATGAACTGATGCCACTGTCTGCATTAATCTAGGAAGTACCAGCTCAGGCAGAAGTGCAGTTTTGGGACAGCCTTCTGGTATACAGGGAACAGAGGAGGTCTGCTCAATGGTGCCTGAGCAATATATCAGTGGCAGAATACAATAATATTGCCATCAATAGCTGGGCCTTGCATAGATGGTTATGTTTCTTTGGCTGCAATTCATAGTCCTGCTGCACAGTCTTGGCCTCCATTGCCTTTTTGCATCTCTCTGTCCCACAGCATGACACACATTGGTGGGAAGGGTCTTTGGAAACCTCCAACAATGGATAAACCCCACATCTCTGGGTGCACCCAGCATGTCTCTACACCACCATTGAGTGGGTTTTTTTTTCACTGCCAAGCCTGAACTGTCAGAAACACAGTTTCTGGCTCTTACCCCTTGTTATAATGTCTGTTCACAACCATCCTCTCTGTAAAATCCCTGAAAGAATCAGTAGCTGCTCATAGGTTTGGGCTCCCCAAGAGCAGAAAGGAATAAGGGGAATTCACCATGAACTGGATAAACCAATGTCAAGAGAAACCCATAGAATTAGCATGTGGGTGCTGAAACTAAGAGGAAGAAATGCTCAATGCTAATATATATATATAAAAAAGCATTGTTGAAATTGTGAAACCATGCTCATTAAGGTGATGATTTTCATTTCTTCTTTCAATAGAATTCAAAGTGAAAAAAGATCACATTTTTCAAATCTTCCAGATAGAACAACTGCAAGAGTATGAATCATTGTTTTCGCCACTTCTGATTTCTCAGGACTAAATGTACATGTTCAAAGTGCTCCCAAAATGTTTTCTTGTTTTGCTCCATCTTCAGGTTTGAAGGTTTTGGAGAGGTTTTTTGTTTGTTTATTTGCTGGCAATTGTCATTGTCAGAGGCAGAAAGGAGCTAAGTTGCTTTTTCTTCTGAACTTGATTTTTTTTGAGCTTGAGGATATTGTAAAAGCCTGCAGAGAGAGAGAAAAAAAAAGAAAGAAAAAGGAAACGTAACCCCAGGATCATCCATCTTCTACCATTGATGTCGATAACTTTCAAAAGTGCAATTGAAACAGCAGCATTCATTTCAATTTCAAACTTCTTTTGGCAATTATGTTGTCTCAAACAATCTACATTTGAAAAGGCCATTTTCAAACTAACTCTAGTGTTCAAAGAGGTTGTCTTTTGAGTCTATAGCCTCTGGTACCAAACCCAGTTAACTCTGAAGTAGCTATGAAAGAACAGAATCATTACAAGTGGGAAGGAAAGATTGTTCTGCTCATTATTAGTGCACATGCATTGTCAGGAAGAAAGCCATGAGCAAGAGTCAGAGCCTGTAATGGCCATCTCTGGAGCAGTCATGCATGGACTAGCTTAAGGCTGGAAGACAAAAACCAGGCCAATTTAAACCTGCTTTGCCTAAAAGGATGGAGTGGCCTGGACAAGCCAGCATTGATTCAGTCACTGTGTGACAGAAAGTCAGACCAAGCACAGTGCAATCATATTAATAAATAAGAAGCATCGTCTTGTAATTATCCCATCTCATGAATAATCTCTGCAAGAGTTTCAGGTTTGAGAAGAGGAAGGAAAACCAAGACTGACTGATGACTGACTAGCCAGTGGAGATGCCATTATTTGGGTAGATAATACCAAATAGATAATAACCAATAACACCAAGTAGATAATGCCAAGTAGATAATAACCTCAGCATCACAGGATCTGAGTGCTGCTACAGGTGAGCTCACAGAGTACTTGCACCTCATCGCTGCTGTAACACAGGCTGCAGCAAATAATGCTGCATTAAGTTGCTGAGTATTAAAGGCATTTCACCACTACTAATGCAGGTTGCCTCCATCCCCTGCTTTTCAGAAGTAACTAGCACATAGAACAGACATGCATTCATTTCCCTGCAGAGGAAATAAAGCAGACACCACCTGGAAATCTACCATGTGGAAAAAGTTGAGGGAAACAGCTGTGCTACTGAGGAGCACAGTAGAAGTGAGTAGCAGAAACTGCTCAGACAGGTTTGTTAAAGCTGTGAAAATCTTACAAATTCTGGGGAAAAGGAAATCCTGCACTGAGCTCTACCTTTCCCTTCACCTTAAAACAAAGAGAAAACCTGCAGACCTGGAGGAAAGACAAGGCACTTTTAAAGCTGACTCATTTACTTAAACTTTAATTACACAATTTGTATTTTGCATGAACCAGGATCTAATGTAGAATGACAGCAGTATTCAGGTCATCTTAACTTCTCCATGGCCTGTGCTTTTGTCCAAGCTCCTCCACATATCCAGGCCACCTCGTTTTCTTCTCCCATTTCCCTGTCTTTCTTCTCCCATTTCCCTGCATTATTACAGCTGCAGACCAGTGCTCCCATTTTGTGCCATGCCTAGTAAAGAGAGCTTTTCATTACCATTATGGCCAGAAGAAGCTGTTTCCATCACATATAAAGCTTGATTCAAGGGTTACAGACTATAGACTTGGAGTTTCTCACCAAGTCACTTCCAAATGATGTATCTGTAGTTTTGACCACAGCATTACAGGATGCAGGTTTGTTCAGGGAATTCACTTATTATTAATCATGGCACTAGCTCCCCAGTCCCCGAGTGCTTTCTGTTTCATACCAAACCAAAACTAGGAACCATCACTTTTGGAAGCCCTGCCTGTGCTGCCTCAGCTGACTTACAACAAATACTTACCATGTAACAAGAGATAAAGGCAGAAACAGGATGCAGAGAGTGGACAAGCATCAGCTGATAATTGGTTCAAGCCATAATAACTTTGGAAGAGAATTCTTCAGGAAGTGGTGTTCCCTTCTCTTCCTACTGCAGGAGGGGAAAGAAAAGGGAAAAGAAACTAGAGGGATAGAAAGAAAGAAGGAAACTAAGAGAAATGCTATTTTGAAAGTAATGATAATAACAAAGAAGCAAAAAAGTTTAAAGAGATAAAAACTTCTGAGAGGAGATTTTTCATGAAGTCCATGAAATCATGAAATGATTCATGAAGATATTTTTCCATGAAAATGCACTCAGGTACTACTGAAAACTCCCTGACAGAGTATACTCTTAACAGATCCCAATGGAGATATTCTTACATATCCTAAAAACAACAGACTAAACGAAACCTTTGCCAGGAAGTTATACACCATGATAGCATGTATCCAGCTGTAGAGCTCCAGATTTGCTCCTCGGGAATGATCCTACAGAATTGATTCTCCACAAACAAGAATCCATCATTGCTGTTACTGAGTAATTGGTGACACAGACAGTCAACACGCACATTTGCTTTTTTGAATAGGATTAAATAATTCAATATATATATATATATAACATTTGATACATTAATGATGCGATATTTCCTCCTACTCTGAGTGGCAAAACAGAAACCTTATTTTTTGCATTTCTTGAATGTTCTATTAAGTGTAGGTAGAAAGCAGGGGCAGGTGCTTTTCCATGGGCACAGTTTTAAAGTATTGTTCTTCTAACTCCCCTTCTATTGTGCACAGCTCTGTACTTAAAAACCAAGATTTTCTCTGATTTACAGTGATTGAAAAAGAGCTCATTAAAATTATGAAGCTTTTTCTAGAGCCATAAGTAAAGTCCTTGGCAGGATATTATTGACCTCAGTTTCTCCATAACCCACCAGCTCTGATCAAGACTAATGTTGCGCACAATTTATCTGAGGAGCTTTGATCCTAAAAGCAAGTTAAGGATCAAACCCACCCTCAGTGACAGACTAAAGAGCAAAAGCAACAATATCCTCTGATCATCTGGGTATTGGAATGCCCAAAGCACTCTTGCTGAATGTGAGAGGAGGAAAATCTATTAATGTTCTTCAAGGAGGTAGCCCCAGGATGTGACAGATGTGGGGCTGAACCAAAACCTTCTTGATGGTGTATTTTAGAAGAACATCCAGCCACCTCTGTGAGCTAGAAGAGATGCTCATCTTCCTCATACTTACTACAGAAATGCAGAGACAAACACTGCTCTTTCACCATCCCACCCTTAGAAGATGATCAAAAAGCACAGAGACTGAGCCATTTGCTCAAGGCAGCCTCAAATACTGTGGGAGACCCCATGTTGAGCTAGTAGCTCAAATTCTCATCTGCTACCTTCAGCAGGATGCTCCCTACCCCTTGAGTGTGGCTTGAACAATGGCAACCCAAGACCATCTAGCATCTAACAGAAGTTCTCTTGATTACAATGTCTGCTCATAGCTTCCTATTCTTTCTCTGTGTACTTCCAAGAAGAGTGCAGATCTGTTTCCTCTGTATCCTCCTGTTAGGTACTTACAGACACTTGGAGCTTCCACTTCCCATGCTGAGTGCTCCAGCCCTGACCACCTCAAAGACCTCTACTAGACTTGATGCAGTACATTGAGCTGCCTACTGTACTAGGCAGCCCAATGCTGAGCACAGTGTCTAGATGTGTCCTTGCCAGTGCACAACTTGTACAGCAGGATTCTCACCTCTTTTGCAAAGCTGTTTTCTAATCTGTTAGATCCATATGTCCTGCTTCCAGGGTGGTTGGATTTTAACTGCAGGACATGGCATTTGCTATGGTTAAACTCCCTGCCAGCCCAATTGCCTTCCTTTCCAGGTCTCTTTGAATAGTAGTCCTGTCCTCCAGTATATCATTTACAACTCCCACTCGGTATTCTCATGCTTTAGGACACACTGTCCCACCATTGAAAGCATCAATAAAAGTGTTAAATAGCATCAACCCAGTATTAACCCTCTCAGAAAAGTCACCTGTAAGTAACTGCCACTCAGTTTCAAGCTGTTGAGCCTGACAAGTTCCCTGAGCCTTGATTGTCGACTCAGGCCCACTGCCCATAAACTTGCCTAATGCCAGTGCAAAGCAGTCTCATTTACCATGCTTCTGAAACTACATGCAACTCTTCTACCAGGTAATTCTCTACCAGTAACCAAAAACTTCAAACTGGTGTCATGGATGTATTGTGTGTATAATCCTGTGTTTCATTCAGTATGCTGTCATGCAAGCCTGAAATCAATAGAAGACAAAATAGGAACTGTAGTGATAGGACAAAGGGTAATGGGTTTAAACGTAAACAGGGGTAGTTTAGATTGGATATGAGGAAGAAGTTCTTTACTGTAAGGGTGGTGAATGGGTTGCCCAGGGAAGTTGCGAAAGTTCCATCGCTGGCAGTGTTCAAGGCCGGGTTGGACATAGCCTTGGGTGACATGGTTTAGTGGGAGGTGTCCCTGCCCATAGCAGGGGGTTGGAACTAGGTGATCTTAAGGTCCTTTCCAACCCTAACTATTCTATGATTCTATGAAATGACCACTCAAAGTTTTGCCCAATTTTTATCTGTAAACGAAAACTGTTAGGATAGTACTGCAGGAGACCCTTATTGAGAAGGTGAGCAGCCCTTCCATTTTAATAGTCGGACAAGTTTTGCTGTAGGGTGCTAAGGAAGAGGGAATATTGCTTCCACATCTCCTTTTTTATGCACTAAGAGGAAAACACAGAAAAGTTGACATTTTTCTGACAAATCCTTAGAATTAATCTGTTTTATTTTAGTTGCTGGCGTTGGAAAAACTTGAATCCCCACCTACTCAGTTCTCGCTTATGCTATATTAATATTTTAAGACATTTCAAAATACGCTTGATTCCCAAACATAAACTGAAGAAAAGAGATGTCAGAAAGGAGATTACAGGTTTGAGTTCCTCTACTGTCAGTTCTCACATATGCACCTGTGTCCCACTGCTGGTCTGTAAGTTACTGAAAGGGTATCCCAGGAAGATTAAACTCATAGCTAAAAAACACAGAGAGATTTCCATCCATTCAAAATGGATGGGTTAAAAAAATAAGAATCTAACAGGGAGAAAAAAGTAAGTGAGCGGATGTGGTCCTTCTAGCAAGAAAGTCAGCGACTGTAAGGTAAAAAAATCAATGTATGTTCTGGCACCTTTTCCTTCACCAGGATTCAGCTTCAATGTTTCTTTCCCAATTGCAGTAGCTGTAACATGTAATGATTATTTGAGTCTGTCTGATCAGAACTGTAATGCCTTTAATCCAGTCATTGTCTCTCCCAGCTGCTACAAAGCATATAGCTGTATTCTATCACTTAGAAGATGCAGCCTGGACAGCCTGAGAATGAGCAGGAACGAAAAGAACTCAGGCTGACTTGAAAAGAAAACTGTCTCACCCAGCAACTCACAGATGCTTTCAAAGCCCAGATTTTACCATTTTGATTCACTGTTGAATGGTAGATGCAGAAAAATATAGTCTGGATAGCTTGTCTAAGATAGACTTAGCAGCTGGTCTTATAAACATTTTCAAAAGCCTTTACAGACTGTAGATGCTGAGGATGGCAAGAAATAACCCTTTTTAATCTGCTTTCCAGTGTAAATCTTATGAGGGCAGGAGAAATTTGATGCTGGCATCCACCTTTAAGTCCCCGCTGCTGACGTCATAACTTTTTGCCTATATCCAAGTTGGAAGGGACATCTGGAGGCTTCCAGACCTACCTTGCCTTTGGAGCAGGACCATTGACAACACTGGATCTGGTCTGTCATGTCTGGCTTAGCCAGATTTTTAAACCTTCCAAGACTGGACAACCCAGCACCTCACAAAATGTTACATCTTCTCTAAACACCCAGCATAATTTTCCGACAAGAGTCTAGGAAGCTGAAAGTGACAGTTCCCTAAAAAGGCTAAAAGTAAGAGCACCCTAAACAAATCTCTTTGAGATTAGGATTCACATCAAGGTATCCAAGTGAATTCCTACTTATTTTTTTACAGAATGGCCTAGTGGATAAGTAGCCCAAGAGTTGAGAAAGCAAAATGTTGCTATTCAATGGACACTGGATAATTTTTTGCAGACATGTCTTCTCTATAGGAAGAATTGAGATGTGATTGTAACTGAATACAATACCTCAGAAATCTTCCTAGGGTTTCTTTGAAAAAAATATTCAAATGAAGATATGCTTTAGTGTCTGCAAGACTATTGAAAAGCTGTGCTGGGGGAAGGATAAGGGAAGAAAAGGAGAGAAAAGCTTTGAAGAAAAGCTCAAAAAAATATCAGAGATCATTGTTATAGAAAGAACACACAGAGCCCTAGATGTCTTTCTGTAGCATCTTTTTTTCTTGGTGACTCAGACAAAGAAGTTTGGCTGTTGAAAATCAAACACACCCATTCAGTTATTTTACTAATTTCAAGGCCTGTCTAGCAAATAAGCTCTGAGTTTAACAGCTTTCACTAGAAATAACATATCCTGTGTACCAGAAAGAGGTGCATTCTGTAGAATAGTAATGAATGACCAAAGAGGATATTGCTTAATTAGCTCATTATTTTTCTCAAAAGCAATGTAAAAAAATTAGCTGTCTGCAGTATGACTATGTCTGTGTTTCCAATAGTTACAAGACAAAAAATTAAGTGGTGAAAATTTCTAGATTAATAGTTTCTTAAAAAAAAAACCAAAACCAACAAACCAGTTTATTTTACACAGAGAATATAGACATTCAGAGCTACAAAGTCCCATAGGCAAACTCTCAAATTAAAGGTATGAACCCTACTAACTCCAGGGCAGAAGCCATGTGGCGGAGTCAGGATGAAGAATGCTTTGGAAAGAACCAGTTTCCAGTGGAATCTTTTCAAGTGCTGAGCAGATGAGTTCCTCCATCTTGGGCCACTAAATCAAGGAACACCTCTATCTGGCATGTTCCTTTGGCTATACTAGCTCCTCCAGAGGGCAAAATCAGCAGGAGGCAGAGAGCTTCTTTGCTGTGGGCAAATGGCTGCTTTCTAAAAGCTGGAACATGGTATGTGGTTCAGAAATGGCTGTGTTACTCCAGCAAGTTTATTTGGCTTTGGCAGGTGTTATCAGAATGACTGCAATCTGTTCTTGGAGTTAGGAGATGCTTTCCATTAGAGGAATTGCCATTTCCTCCTACTCATGAGGCTGCTTGTGTAGAATGAGCTGTTAGCAACAGAGCATGAGATAAGAGTGGTTTTGCAAACATCATACACAACCTTCCCCTCATCCCACTACAATTGGGTTGACATGACAGCTCCCATCTATTCACACTGAGAGAGCTGTATATTTCCCCTAACTCCTTTTACGAACTCATCCAGATGGAGAAAGCTAAAACTGAGCATGTTTAGGGCTCCAATTGTTAGTTTTTAAACCAGCGCAATCCCTACCTCCTTGCTGGGAGAGTGATAAACATTTGAGAATGAACTGTACTTCCAAAAGCTCATAAAACTCAAATGCAGCTTTTCTGGGGCTCATATTTGTGGTGTCATGGACATTAGGGTCTTTTTCTGCAGCCTAGACTCCAACAAACTGCCTCTTGACCCAGAAGACTCTCAGCAGAATACTGTGATGAAGAGGAGAATGCTCATGCAGAAAGGCTGGGTAACTTAACCAATGACACAAGGATGGGAGATGGCTCTTCCTGAGTGAACCCTCTGAGGAAACACACATTTTAGTCCTGAGCGTTGCGCAACACCAGCTATGGTGCTTAGGCCAGCCCTTTTAAGGTATAGCTCAGCTATTCATTTCTACCTAAATCATCTTCCTCTTATAGCCCCAAATCTGGATTTGACCGTGCTCACAAAACAAGAATTCTTTATGCCCACTAGTAGCTCACACCGGTGGCTGATCCTCCTCCTTGCCAGAAAATGTGCTTTTTTTCTTATATGAACTTTCCTGCCTTTCATTGCTAGTCACTGTTTTTTCTTCATGTTTCCTCCACTAGATCAATAAGACCCTTAATACATGCTGCCTTCTCCATTTGAAGTTCTTGTACCTTGTTCTTGTGCAATAAAGCTACTTTTTGATCTTCTCAAAAAAACCCAGACTGAGCTCTTTAAGAATTACTGTAAAGTATCTTCTTTTTTTTTCCCAGAACTAATCTCTATCTTTCCAAAGTTGCTGTAGAAGAGCAACATAAGCGTTGTGTGATTATCCCACATTCCAGAGAGGAGTCCCCTTCAGGAGTCCTGTTAGGTAAAGGAATGAACAGGTTGATATATAAAAAATAAATATGCCTTATTGCATTAGTATCCAAAGGCTTCGAATTGTGATCTCTTTTGGGTTTAATCTGCTCTAGTCAAAGGGCTTACTCCAGCAGCACTGTTCTCAGCTGTGTGCCCCAGCCTCCTGCCATAGGAACAGCAAGGTTTCTGCTTTAGCTGCATCAGTTGTCAGCCAAGCACACTGCTATAAGTTTTAACACCAAGCTGTGAATTTACCCCCAACATACCACTTTATCAGAGAGTCACCTCTACCAGAAGAGGATTTTTAGACTAGGTAAAGCAGTCATCACCTGTATGCTCCAGGTATCCTGAGAATCAGCAGTACAGCAAATGATCACTGTATGAAAGATAAAAACCTTCAGAGCTTTGACTCATCAAAGTAATTACATACACATTTTACTTGTCAACAAAAGGCTACTAAACAAAAAGCTTGAGCATTTGGCAACAGCTGGCATAGAAATTGCTGCCGAAACCAAATAAAACTATTATGTAAGGTCTTTCCTAGAACCCTGGAAGTTGATCAATGTATTTGATTTTTGATCTCCTTTTTTTTCAATGCTTCAGAAAGCTGTCTCATGGAAACCAGTCTCTCATTCAACAGGCAGGGCTAAGCGCAGAACAGGAAACTGTGGTAAAGCTGTCTGACCAGAACACTCATGGAAGATATTAATTTAACAAATGCAAAAAGCAACTACAATGGCCTTTCCCTTATAGTTAGGGGGGATTAAATATCTGAGAGAAGAGCAATGCTTTTTGCTCTTCTTGACATACAACACTACAGAACAGTTAAGAACCTATAGCCAAGACCATGCTGAGTCCAGGGTGGTAGAGATATGGGAGACAGCCCATGGGACAACCTTGGCACAAGAAGAGAAAGTTAAGACCAGCAGATATGCCTAGATACACAACCATGGGTAGACTTTCATGCAAAAGGATTAATGCAAGAGAAACAAGTTTCATCCTGTGGAGGCACTGTGGAAAGTGTCACAGTCCTGAGTACAGTGATTCATCAGAAGAATGGTGAATTCAGGATGTATTGGAGGAGGGACAGACTGATCCTAGGCCATATTATAGCACACAACATGATTGATTACATGGCCTTTGTGGCCAGCAGAAGGTCAAGATAGCACAAAAGTCAGCACATCCGGATCATTAAGCAATCTTCCATGCCAGTGTACTGCTATCTGGGCAGCTAAAGCAGACATCACACTTCCTACCTTTGGCAGGACACTTTGAAGCCAACCAACCCGCCAAGAATGAGCAGATATAAAAGATTTGCTTCACCCAAAGCAGAACACTGGTAAATTACCACATGAATCTTAAAAATGGCTACCGAGACAGTGGGAGCACCTGGATGGGAAGATCTGATTTAAATTCTGGTTTCCAGTCCAATCTGTATTTGGACCTTGGCTCTCCAAATATGCAAGATAGTTGTGCTGCCAGATAAGCTTTATCATCGTCTGTCTTCTGCCACAACTGAGTTTCTGCCTCACCATCCCACAGAGAAATGACTCAGCATTACTTTTGAGAGAAAAGCACTGTTTCTCTCTTCAGTCATTTCTCCTAGGTCCTCCATCTTTTGCAAGGTGGGGAGTGGGAAATTTCTATTCGTGAGATGACTCCAATGTTAAAACAAGTAGTTTTGTCCTAAGTCCAGGATAGTAGTCCAGGATATACCACGTCCTTCTAACCAGGGACAAGACATCATGGGATTTATTGCTTGGTGAGTGATCCCAGCCCAAAGATTGTCACTATCGGTCTATCTTCATTTTCTACTTTTTGGCAAAACAGAAATATCTTATGAGCAATACTGGCTTTTAAAGAGATCGCAGTTTTTGCCTTCCCCAGGAAGGCAGAACAATTTCCAACCAGCTCTGCTCAGAGTAGAATTTATGCCCTTTTCCATCTGGGTTTATCTATCAAAGATTTGCCTCTTTCTAGTAAATTAAAAACATCTCTTTTTCTTCATGCAAATGTGTGGGGAGTAAAAAGGGCTCTAATATCTAAGAAGTCATTATAAAACAGAGATTTTTAAGCCTACCAAATAATCTTAGTCTCTCCAAAGCAATATACAACTTTCTACACATATATTTTTGCTGTCTTACGTATACAAGCCTACTAATCACATCTTAATCTTTTGATTAAGAAACCTTTTTGTTCTCATCTGCAAAGAAAGACCTTATGAGCATTTTTGAACCTGACATATATAAAGGTATAGGGAAAAGGGACGTTCAATGGAATGCTACCAAGTGAGAAAACTGCAATCATTTACACCTTGCCTGAAATGCTCCTCTTCACCTGACTTTATAATAAGCAGTCATTTGAGTCCCCTCTGATCACTTAGACTCCATTAGCTGACTTCAGCCCAATTTGACAGAGACACCTGAAAGAAAATTTAGTCTCCTATGTGTAAAATAAAATCATTGGCCAGACTGCAGAAGGAAACACTCAACAAGGTCCCCAAGGGGAGACAGGAATGTCATGATCACTTGGTGGTAGCCAGTCAACAGATTAGCACATGTATGGTGGCTGGCCATTTAACACATAGCCAGTCCTGGACTAACCCTGCCTGCCTTTGTATTAGCACAGCTCTGCCAGAGGCCATGATGGGAAGAAGAGTTTATTGCTGTGGAATAGAAGCCAGGTTTGTAATAGACCTGCTGCTGCCCATGTGGGGTGAAGTAAGAACAGATGATGGCACCAAAGCAGGGTTAGCACTCACTGATGAGGACCTGGAAGGCAAAGTGAAAGGATGGTGGCTGGTCAGCAAAGGAGCAGTATGGAAATAGGGTCCAGATCACCAAATGCAGAGCAACCCATGGAAAAACCAGGTCTCTGGTGGACTAAATGAGGTCTGTCTAAAGAAGGAGGCACACCTTACTAGTAGCCAGGGGACTGAGCCCTCAGGATGGAAAGACAACACCACAGGAGATCTGGAGCCCCTTGACTTGGGTTCCAAGCAGTGGATTACTCCTCCTTTACATGAGGACAAGGCAGAATAGGAAGAAACTTCACTACCAACAAATACCTTACTTGCTGAGAGATGGTATGCATGAGCAGACAGCACATTCAGCAGAGTAGTTGCACTGTCCAGATATGGCCCTTCCAGGAAGAATTCAGTTCCCACACCACACATACTGTTTACAGCTATGAAATGTCTGGTTTTGCAGTGGATAAAAAGATGCATGCTTTTCCTTAACAGCTCAGCAGATATTCTCTCTCATGCCTGACATCAGCCAACTACTGTTCAAAAAACTGTGTGAGGTGTATTTATCCTTAGTCACACGCTGCCAGTCCCTAATGTAAAGCACGTATACAAACTGAATTAATCAGAACTGATCCTGCACTCATGCTTTCACAGATACTTCATCCTTCCACCAACTTGTCCACGCTTTCCTCTCTCCCACTCTCTTCCTCTCCCAACACACAATCATAAGAAAGGAAATCATAAGCACAAAATCATAAGAAAGGAAAAAGCCCACCACAACAACCCATATAAAACAACAGAACAACTTAACTGGACCAGATGGCATTCACAAGAATCTGAAATACAAGCATGCATCAATTACTGCAATATTCAGCCTTCATAAACTTTCAACAAATATGTTCACATAAGCATGATGCTACATTCTGCATCCTAATTAATCTTCCCATTTGTACAAAAACTCTTCCAGTAACAAAAAAAAAATAAAAATAAAAATAAAAGAACACTTGCTCAAAGTTTTTTTTTTTCTTAAGGGACTGAAAGAAAATTTCAGTTCGTCTGTTTCAGAAGAATACTTGAAACACTTCCTCAGTATTTGCAATGAAGTGGAAGGAGGGCTGATTTTACCTACAGGTGCAGCTTTTTCTTTGAAAGGGGATCCTATACACTTAGGTCAGCAATAAATTTGCTTTTGCTTGGCATTAGCATGACCAGAGTTCAAGGGAGGGGATTTTCCCCCTATACTCTGCTCTCATGAGACCTCACCTGCAGTCATAGAATCATAGAATAGTTAGGGTTGGAAAGGACCTTAAGATCATCTAGTTCCAACTACTGTGCCATGGGCAGGGACACCTCTCACTAAACCATGTCACCCAAGGCTCTGTCCAACACCTCCATTCCTGTGTCTAGCTCTGGGACCCCAACAAAAGAAGGATGTGGATCCACTCAAGTGAGACAAGAAGACGGCCAGAAAGATGATCAGAGGGCTGAAGCACTTATCCTATGAAGGCAAGCTGAGTGAGCAGAGTTTTTTCAGCCTGGAGAAGGCAAGGCTCCAGGAAGACCTTATCATAGCCTTCCAGAACCTAAAGGGGTCCAACAATAAAGCTGGAGAGAGACCTTTTACAAGGGCCTGTACTGACAAGATAAGAGGCAATAGCATTAAACTGACCAAGGGGAGATTCAGATAAGACATTAGGATTAAATTATTTACTATGAGGGTGGTGAGGCATTGAACATATTGCCAGAAGTTGCTGTGGCTGCCCCATCCCCAACAGTGTTCAAGTCCAGGTTGGACAGGGCTTGAAGAAACCTGATCTAGTGGAAGGTGCCCCTGCCTGTGGCATGGGGGTTGGAAGTGGATGATATTTAAGGTCCCATCCAACAAAAATCATTCTATGATTTTATGTTCAAATGTACAGTAGGAAAGGAAAAAGGGAGCCTGAAGGCAACAGCAATAACCGAAGCCAAACTGTAGAGGAAAACCAGAGATTTTCAAATACCTGATTCTTTGACTCAGTATCTGAAATGAGGAGGTGGAAGTGGGAAGACTTTCAGAATGAAATCTGGGCTATTCTGCAAATCAAAGTCACTTTGGCTAGGCTGAATACAGCCTTTGTGCTGGCATTGCTTCTTGCCCTAGCTTCACTGGTTGGTACATTGCCATTGGTATTCAAATGATATGGGGTCAAATCTTCAGTAAGCATCACAGATGGTCTTAAATGAGGGAAGATTGTAAAATCATTTGTGAAGGGCTTATATTTTTCTCTTATCCTCAAAATAAATACACGTCTATATAAATATATTAACCCGTCTTATGGCTAGCTGAGGAGTATAAGCATTATTTTGATTTTGAAAAAATAATTCAGCTATTATCTCTTAGCTGTCTGTCTTTAAGTAAAAAAAATCTCTATATATGATGTGCCCCCTCCCCATCATTCCTTTTCAGTTGAGAAATGCTCTGATATTTCTTATTTGAGAGTTGCACAAAAAAGGCCCTTGGTAATAAGAAAGGGAAAGAGGATTTGTCACCATCATAGAGATGACCAGCTCAGGGGCACTAGTCACATCACACCTTCTTCTAAAAAGCAGGAGCCGCCTCCTGAGCTCTGCAGTAGGCCTGGACATGAGGCACCCCCCTAGGACGGAAACATGGTCCTGAGCGTCAGATTGGTCTTCCCCCAGAAAATGGTTCTCACAGCAGCATCACTTGCTTTTGGGATGTCTCTCACCATTAAAAGGCATCACTGGTGATCCTCCCCAGGGCTTTTTTCATCCTGTGTTCAGTAGGGTCTGGGCAGCTGCAAGGGGCACATCCTTGACAAGACACACAAAAGCAGCTACAATGGGAAAGGACTTTTTCAGCTGACAGTGTTATCCCAACAGTGACCATGCAGATAAAAACAAATTCTTTGTGGTCTGGTTCATAGCACACCACCCTGGCATCTCCCAGCGCAAAACTGGTTCTATCCTTATCACCATTTGGTCATTGTTTTACCTAAATAGTTCAGTTCAGTTTGTGGCTTTGCTGTGTAAAATGGATACCGTGCATATCTGTGTGCTTTATGGCTGTGCAGGAGTTTATAGAATTACATACTTCAGCTACAGTAACGCCTTTTGTTATGGAAAAAGACCTAAATGGAGTTAAATGGAGCTAATGGTTGTGAGAGAGACAATGGCTTCTATTCAGTACAGCAGAAATGCCATAAACTCTCATTTCTAAGGAGACAGAAAAAGCACGTGCTTTGGTTTAGAGGAAGAATTGTCAAATATGACCTGGCTGTCAAGGAGGATGGAAGCACACAGGTGTGCAACATTTCACATGAGGGAGGCTGACAAAACTGGCATTGCCATCAATCTCAAAATGCCATGTAAGTTATTAGACGACTGTGTTTGTCTAGGATGACTTCACCAAGGTGCTATTGAGCTCCACTTTAAACAGTGTAGAAAGATGTTAGATTAAGAGCTTTGAGATTTATTTTTTTCACTTTTCTCATTCTTTCCTTGCCCTGAGTGCCACTTTTATTCACCCTGGTGCTAATGGCACCACGACCACTTATAACACCAGGGTGTGCTTGTTGCAGCTTTTTTCTTCATGCATGTAATAATACTTCCCAGAAAGCATGGTTGGTGAATTCCTCTCCTGTCTAAGCTGCTGGCAGTTCAAATTTGGCATCCTGACTTTGCAGCAATTTCTCTGACAGCAGGGTTGTGGGGCTTTAATGTGTTTTTTTTTTTCTCTTACTGGTTGTTCTGCCTTTGTGTTCCTGGGACACCTATCCTGGGAGGTGCAGGGCACCATTTCAAACCACAGACACACTGGGGCACAGAATCCTGAGCAACCTCTCAAGGCTTCAATGGCTTTTCCAGAGAAAGACTCTGCTCTGACACTTTTCTGAAATAGATAAAACAAGAATAAACCTCCTAAACAGCAAGCAAACACAAACCAAAGAAAATCCCAACAACTAAGGCAAAGAATTATTAAGATTCACTTGCCACTACTTATCTAGCAGTAAATCTGGCTCCTGTGAAGATGGAAACTCCCACCAGCCTCTAAATGACCAGAATGTAAAATTAACATGCAGTACTTTGGATGGGAATAGAAGAGTGTATAGTATAAGCAGAGGACAAACGCACTAGTAGGTAAAGTCTATAGGTAGCAGTGGTCCTTATTGCTGAATCTACACAAATCCTTGGGAGATCTGTAATTGTCTATACAGAAATGTCCTCCCTCTACAAACATTAGGGCTGGAAACTGTATTTAACCCAGCTGGTGGTCAGAAAATGGTGATAGGCAGACAGCTGTGAGAAATGTCTTGGTAAACCAGGTCTCAAAAGGCCCTTTGTGTTCACTTATAAGAAGACTAGAAACAAATGTTTATTGGCCATGAAATGTCTCCTAAGCATGTGCAGGTTAGATGAGTCTGCCCGAGAGGAGACAATCACTGTAGTATTTTGGAAGGATATATATGGAGAGGATTGAGTGGCTAACCCTGAAGCAGCTCAGCACCCTGCTCCTCAGCCCAGCCATAGCAAAGCACCCAGCTACGTTGCATCGAGCTACACATCTGCTGCTTGCAGAGATCACAAGGTGCTCTGTGAAGGATGGAGCTGTTACTTGATAATGCTGAGGTGTTACCATGCATTCCTGTGAAAAGAAAGAAGATGGCAAAAGGCCTTGTGGGCAAAAATGCAGCAACCGAGAAAGTTGGGGCTGTTCAGCCTGGAGAAGAGAAGGCTGAGTGGAGATCTCATAGCAGCTTCCAGTATCTTGAAGGGGGCCTACAAGGATGCTGAACTCTTCATCAGGACTGTAGTGATAGGACAAATTTTACTAGGCTCAAACTTAAACAGGGGAGATTTAGGTTAGATATGGGTTAGAAAACCAAACCATTCTGTGATTCTATGGTTAACTGCAGCAAGAAGATCAGAGCTGCTGAGGAGCCATGGCCTACATAGAAATGTACTGCTTGCCTTGCCCATGCCAGATCCCTGCCAAATCCTCTCCTTCAGATAGGGAGGCAGGGTTTCCTCTTCCAGCCTCTGCCTTGACATTCATGGCTGCCAACATAGGGAATGGAGCTGCCAAGCTTTTGTCAAAGGCTCAGAGGCAGCAAACACTTTCTTCCATCTTCTTTGCCATTGCAGAGTGAATGTGCAGCTGCTCCAGAAACAAGCATATATCTTCAACAGTGGAAAATTCAAACCCTGCAGCATCCTAGTCCTGATAGACCACACAGCTAAGAGCCCACAGTCACCAGTCCCAGGGCTACCTGTGCATTATTCCCATTAACTTTCACAAACCCATGGCTAATACATGACAGGTCGTAAGCAGGATGAGTGCTTCTATCAAGACAGTGAAATAATTTCTTTGTCAGGTCAACACCTCATTTTTGCTTACCATCAAAACTTTCATATCAACTGGAGTTTAACTCCAGCAAGCTGGTAACATACCTAGATAGGCTATACTACAGGTGCACAGTAGCAACCAGCAGAACACAAGAGTGTCAATGAGGACAGTCAGGTAATACCTGCTCTGCATTGTGCTTGAATGCATTAACCAAATTAGACTTATAGCAAGCATTCAGCACATCCTGCAGTATCAGCTGTGCATAAACCATCTCCTCTCCATTGAGCACTCCATCAGTGTAACAAGGACACAGTAATTACAGCAACAAACAAATAAATAAACAGGGGACTTTCTTGAAGACAAATCTCATGTGTTTTTGCACAATATTTATTAGCAAGCATGTCTTTTCAGTGCAAGTGTAAGACTGTTCTGCACTGTCACACAGAGGTACATGGTCCAAGAAGTGTGTCCTTTGATATCCAGGCAGCACACAGGCTGTAGAAGATGCCACATCTTTCTAGTCAGTTGTGCACAATGGATCCGTGTGGCCATATCCATACCTCACTACCTTGGACTCCGCAGCCTATGCTGGATGGAAGCAAACTTTAATGACAGAGGACTCCTTGAACATGAATATATCTGTTAGCCTTGAGAAGAGAGATGAGGGGTGACATCAACAGAGAACAGTTTTCTGCAGATATCATTTCTCTGTAGCACACAACCAAAACCATTTGGTTTATGACAACGTAAGTGCTGCTTTTTGTAGGTTGTAGATCTCTGTGGGAAAGCCAGACAGTAGACCTGCCCAGACTGCTTAGAAATGACCTGAAAATGATGCTACTTTTATTTCTGATGGGGCTTTTGAAGACAGAGCCAAGAAACAGGGACATTTACAACCCACTATGCTTTTGTTTCAACTCCCCTTATCCAAGCAGCAACAGTTATAAGATGTTCTCTGCCTTTCACTTAATTGTCCTTTCAGTACCAAGACTTCCTGCTGGCTTCCACCTGATTTTGGCAAGATTTCTCAACCCTATCCCTCATTAGCGCACAGGAATTCTAAGACCCATTGCTTTCCAGGCAGAATTTAATCAGGGTTTAAGTTGATAAATTTAACCTTTCATAGATTAAAGTTTAACCTTAAGATTTAGCCTTCTATGAAGGTTTTACACCTTCATAGATGTTCCACATGAATGTGGAACTAGGTGTCCCAAAGCTAAATGGGACTTGAGTTAGAGGCTTGCACAAGTAGGCTGCAACCAGGACTAGCATTTAATTGCATGAAGGTTCAACTTCAGTGCTACTTTTGCCAGGGCCTGGTAATAATTTGGAAAAGCATACTCTTATAGAGCCAGCCAATGCGATTAGAAATACAGGAAAAGCCTGATTGGTTTTCCATGTAGGAAGCATTAAAAAAAATTAAGGCATTTCTCTCCAGTCCAAGTATTGACTGCAATTATAGATAGCAGGCACCCTTTGCTGCTATAAAATATTGAAGTGCTTTTATATTGCTACCTCTATAGTTTACTATTTAGGGACAGGAGAAAGGTTGACATTTAATGAAGTGCAGTTTCACAGAACAACAGAAAGGAAGCCCATTACTGCACAATACTGCTGCCCTTTCTATTATTAGCCTGAAAGCACTTGCCAGACGAATAGAAACAGGTTTAAACTTGCTTTATTATTTCTCTAATGTCAATTTGCCCTGAGCAGCTCACCCTCGGGGTAATCTCCACTTGGAAGAAAGATTCCTATCTGACAAAAATGTATTTAGCATATTCCAAGTTCTCAGAGTTTCAAGTGGCTCTCATGGTATGGCGGGGGTCAGGGAAAACAGGTTGCCCTGCAAGTGTTGCCTCAAGATACTTCTATTATCCTAGTAGTAAAGTTGACTAACTATGATACTTCCCGGGTTACTGTAGCTGTCACGTAATGAAATGTGGCTATTTTCTTGCTGAGACAGATGGATACATGATCTCATGGCAGGAAACCCCAGACCACGGGGACCAAGCCAAATGGCCTGCTACAGAGCCCAGTAAGCATCTGGTTTGTTCATTCAGATTAGAATTTTGCTAACATTTGCTCCACTGAGTTGACTGAATATTTTTTCTACTTCCTTAGCTCGCAACAGGACTTTAAATTTACAAGGAAAGCACCAGTTAAAGCTCCTCAGAAACAGAGCCTGTAATTGTACCTTGCTACAATTTTGTATCTAAATAACTGTTAGAAAAAGCCTCTGGGTTTAGCACTTTCAAGGCCTATCAGAGGAAGCTAAGGTTAAACCTGAATATAATTAGTTCTAAGCCTTGGAGGAATAAATCTAGGTACTAGAATAGACTAAAGTCATATTTAATTATAAGATATATCTGCTGACAGCTAGATTAGCTTGAAGAAAGAAGACTTAGCTGCAGTTGTGGTTTTTGCTCCGCTAAGATTATTACAAAGAGCCATATGCAAAAGCAGAAGGCATCACTAATATCCTTTGATTAACAAGATTAAAGATCTGTTCTTACAACACAAGGCCTTGTTATCTCTTTTGTACTCACAACCTCTTGCAAAAAGTAAAACAGACAGCTAGGCAAAATGAAGTGAGATTGATCTCATTCACACATACACTTAACGCACAGCAGAGATATATATCCCAAGGGCTATCCAAGGCACTATCATCCACTCCTTCAACATTCATACTTACTTTACTCAGGGAACAGTTACCTTTATTAGTAAAAGTCTCCAAAATCTCTACACCAAAACAGTCCAGCCCTACAACCAATTTACACAAGCGTCCTCTTGCAATGACATCCTAATTGCTCAGTCAATAGACAACTCAACACAAGCAATTAACACACCTCAGGTCTTTATTTCCTTGCTATCCAATTAACAAAACCTAAAGGTTATTTTTGTCAGAAGAAAATTGCTGCTATTTCCCTTTGTGCTAAGTCAATTAAAAAATAAAAATAAAATTAAAAATAATCACAGATGGCCACATCTCCCATGGGTACATCTTCTCCTTGCTGTTTGAAATGCCAGATGATCTTTACCAGGTCAACAGCCTAGAGTGTGTGGTGGTCTGAAGCCCAGTTGCTTTAAAGGGGTAAGTTTAGGTAAGGTAAGCTTGTACTGGGAACATCATTATAAATAAAGATCTAGAAGTCGCAAAAAGTCTCTGAAATACAGAGATTAATGGTTTCAACAATTTATTGTTGTTGAAGGTTTTAGGGAGTGACCTTACAATGCCCCTACAAGTGTTACACAGGAAAGTCCTAGCTTTCAGTCTGGTGAGAAAATGACCGCAGGATATAAAGGTCTGGCTGAGAAGGGCCAGGTCACAGATCTGTGAATAGTCTTATGCCCTGTGACTGTTTCACCAGGACTTTGAAAAAGATCTTCTTCTTTTCTGTTTCTTATGATATTGGCACCTTCCAGACTTTGAAAAGTCCAAAGACCTTTTTTAGAAGCTAATCAAAGCCTTTGCTGTGCACTTCTTGCAAAGCTCCAGTGATTTGGTGGACCAACAAATCTGCACAGATTTCTTTCCAGAAGAGATGCCATGAACATCTGAAAGAGTAAATCAAATTGACTTACAAGTAGATTGGCCCAAAATGGAGGAAGAGAAATGTTTATTGAACATTATCTTCTGGATGGAAGCAGTTGCCAGAGCAACTGGGCTTGCAAGAGAAACTGTTAACTTTTGGAGCAATCATCTTTCCTGTAAAGCAGCAAATCTTTTCTAGTTGTCAAGAAAAAAAAAACCACCACCATCTGAAATACCAAAAACATTAATAAAATCATTTCCACACTCCATTAGGGATGTAGCCATAGTAAATAATGAGTTTATTTTGTTTTCTCCTACTGGCTAATTGCCTTTTAAATTTTAATCATCTCTCTAAAGCAGCTGCCAGAGTTCTTTTTCTATAATGCATTTATATACCATATATTAATTTCATCACTAGTTTTGATACCTATAAAATGGCATTGCAATAAAAATATAAATAAAGCACAGTGGCATGCCTGCAGGAATACAAAACGCAGTAATGATTTCATCAGTATATCAAAGGAGAGCTCAGAGTGCTCTCTCCTTCCTACCAAGCATTTCTCCTGAGAAACCAAGGCAGACTTAGTCAGAGCTGAGCATGAGGAAAGAGTTTCTATGTTGGACTTCAAATACATTGTGAGACACATTAAACAGAATTTTCTACTCTAAAAAGATCTCACATTGTGCTTTGGGGAATAAAAGACACATTGATGTGTAGAAATGCTGAAAACCTGCATAAAAGATTACATTTACCCCTCTGCTCCATAATAAATGTTCTGATTTAGTTGCCTTTGTAAAGCACATCATGAAAGGGCCTAGACATTTTTCAGGGTAGCTTGCCTGATAAATCCACCCATGGCCATGTCCTCAGGGTATTCAAAAAGTTACAAATATTGATGTCACCGGAATTTGGGTCCTCAACATTTTATTTACTATTATAAACCCAGTTTGCAGCAGATGATAGTGTAATAAAAAGGATCAAATGTGGGGATGGAAACATAACTGTTCAAAAAAGCTTTCTAAAGTACACTAATGAGTACTTGTCCTGGGTTCAGCAGTAGCAGTCATTTTTCATCTTAGTAGCTGGTGTAGTGCTGTGTTTTTGACTTTGAGCCTGGGAACAGTACTAATAACACCGATGTTTTCAGTTTCTGCTCATCAAAGTTTATTCTGATCAAGGACTTTCTGAGTTTCATGCTCTGCCAGGGAAGAGAGGAAGCCGGGAGGAAGCAGAGACAAGGACACCTGACCCAAACTGACCAAAGAAGTATTCCATACCACAGCACGTCATGCCCACTATACAAACTGGGGGCAGTTGCCTGGAAGGGTTAGATCACTGCTCGGTCAGGCTGGGTATTGGTCAGTGGGTGGTGAGCGGTTGTATTCTCTTCCCTTCTTGTTTCCCCTATCATTATTATTATTATTATTATTGGTGGCAGCAGCAGTGGTTTGTATTATACTTTAGTTACTGAACTGTTCTTATCTCAATCCATGGGAGTTTCATTCTTCTGATTCTCCTCCCCATCCCTCCAGGAGAGGGGGGAAGATGTGGGGGTGTGAATGAATGACTGCACCCATCCTTGACACTCCAGGAGCAGGAGTTCAGCACATAGCTGCTGCCAAGGGACATGGTAGATAGTGTAGATACAGATAGGTGGTATTTGGACAGCAGCATTTGAACATGGAACAAGACACTTTTGCAGAGGAATGTGGCTTCATTAAAAATCACATATTTTTCTTAGATTTCTTTTGGTAATGTACACATGCTTAGGAGGAGACTGTTGTTTTGGTTTGGTTTTAAAAAAAAAGTTTCAGCACTACTATGTTGAGAGAAACTTCAAAATCTAGACATGTTTAAGCATCTAACTTTGAAGACAGAAGTAGATTGCCTCCACAAATGTGCTGTGGTTGGATGAGAACTGGGAGTCCTGAAACCACCTTGACAGATGTCAGCATGTTTATCCATCCTGGGTAGAGCTTCCTAAATATTCCATGATTTGGCTGCCAGTCTGTGCAGGACTATGTGTAACAAGTGGGTTTTCTGACCCAGCATAAGTTCACTGAGGGGCACACTCTGCTCCTGGCCCCTGGAAGTATTTGTATGCAGCAGTACAAAGCCTTCTCAGACAGAAATAAAAGCCTAAATCAAATGAAAAACAGCACAAAAGAAAAGAGGAACAGATTTAATGAAAGAAGGAAAATAAAAGAACATCCCCATCTATGTTTCATGGTAGTATTTTAACACTAAACACACTGCTGTTAAAGTTACTGGAAACTCTTGCAATGTAGTCAACCAAATATCTGTGGCAATGCCTCTGCATCTGAGAACAGCTTCTAATAATGACAGCAAACACTTGCATCTAACAGCCATACCCATCTGCTCTAAGAGGCCTCTGCTTATTGCAGATGCTGTCAAGTGAGTGTATTTGGGGAACAAAGGGAAGCCAGGGCCACCAGAGCTCCCCGATAAGTAGCTATTCTGCTGAGAGGGGAAACAGCAGTACATGGAAAATCTCATTATGGGAGAGGGTGAAAATGATGCTTGTCTAAACATAAGAGGACAAGGAGAAGAGATAAAGCAAGAATTTAAGGAAGCTCTGAGTGGTTAATGAATGAATGAGAAAGCATTTGTACACAATTTTTCTATAGAATATCTTCAGCTCCTCAGTATCTGGGAGCCTGGACAGGGTCCTCCATTTCTGATAGCCAACCGAGAATAACAGTGTATGAGATTCATAGAGAAAATTGTCACAGCGAGAAGAGCTATATTAAGACCCTAGGTGCTGCCACTCAAAATCTAAGCTTGGGTTGCAAGGACCAATCAAGGTGAAAGCAGTTTTGAAGAGAGCCTGTCCCACCACTGAAGGATTCCTACAACCCCTGTGCAGAACAACTCTTGCTCATCTACTGGTGTTTAAGCAGTTTTCCTCTGAGACAATATAGTGACAATAGAGAGAGCACACACAGCCTCTACTCCCTGGTAGCCCTGGTATGCTGCTCACCTGAGCCCTTGGAGAATCACTGCTGTTTTGAACTTGGGCAAGACAAGACCAACAAGTAGAGGTAAGTTTCTCAGTTGAGGAACTCTGTTTAGTGATTCTTGCCTTGGCCAGTGTATGCTCCTCTTCTTTGCTTTCCTTTCTTTCCTGACTCTTCAGGCATAAAACTGCTTTGCTCTCACTCCTACCTTCTGCCCAAGGTATACAAACAGAACTGGGAAAGCTTAACGTGACCAGACAGGTAGACAGCTGGAGTTTACACATCTGTCCAAGGCAAGGATGTGGTTTCTGACAGCACCCCTGCCTGGGGCATGTCCTGCCTTCTCTAACCAGGTGTCATTCTCTTTAAAACCCCAAGAGCAGGAACAAAATACCGTTAATACTTTTCTCTGATAAGCCTGATAGATAAGACTCACAAAAGCACTACTTCTACAAACACTGGACATTTCCACTCCAACCTTCCATTAGAGACACGACTATCATAAGAACTGGGCCAGAACAGCCACAGCTTTGAAGGGAGCTATACTTTGGCTCCCACAATATAGATGAGGGAGAAGCATTCCTTCCAAAATCTCTTTTAAGTAATTAGTCTGTGCTGTGTTTGTCTCCTGGACTGGTCTCCTGCTTTCCTATCCTCAGGGAGAATCTCTGCTGCTTGGCTTTTTGTTTTCCTCTCTCAAGGATTGTCTGTCCCTGGTTTCTCTACACACTGTCCCAGTCCCCAGTAGTTCCAGTGGATTTGGATCAAGCACTGACCCTCTTGTCTCTCAGAGCATCTCTCTTCCTTAGTCACTTTCACTCTCCCAACCACTCTCCTTCACTCACAATTCATTACTTTTCCCCAAGCTTTTTCCTATGCTATTTTTAAAACTGTATCTTTCATTATTCTTACTGCCCTGGAAAAAAATCAACCAACCAAACAAAAAAAGCCTAACCAAAATCACAGTAAACTGCTTTCACATAAAGGGAAAGTAAAGCAAAACAAACCAGAACTTTGCATCTTTACATTTAACTAATACAAGAGGAAAAAAAATGCACACAGGAAGTCTCGAGCTTGTAAAAAGGTTCCTGTCAGAAATGCCTCATGGGAGATAGAGGTGCTGTAGAGCACAGCTCTGATTTTTTCCTTTGTTAAGCCTCATTTTTTCTGTACCCATGGAGGTATCACATGCCTCTTCACTGTTCTGAGTCTGCTTCTTGTTGCAAATGGAATATTAAACTGTTCACTAGATAAGTGTGTGCTAGTAAACCAGGCACTGAAGAAGACTCATAGTCAAACCACCCAACACTACCAAGGGACATTTACTTCTCTCTCCCACTCCTTGTTCCCTTCCTTACCTGGGAAGCACCTTGACACATATATTTTCTTCTTGTTTGTCTCAAACAGTATTAATACACATAAGATGTACCATATTGAGCATGAGTGATGTACCACCACAGAAGGGTTTAAGTGGGTAGGGACCTGTGGAGGTCTCTGGTCCAACCTTCTGCCCACAGTAGAACCAACTGGAACAGTAGGGCAGGCTGCTTAGCCCATCAAGCTTTGAATATTTGCAAGGATGAAGACACTGCAGCCTCTCTGGGCTCATTCTCAGCACTGCACCGCTCACAAAGGGAACATTTTCTCTCTCCCTCATGTCCAATTGGAAACTCCCTTCCTACAGCTCGTGCTGCTCTTTTAACATGCGTCTCCCAAGAGCAGTCTGGCTCTGTCAAGAGCCGTAAAACCTACGTTTTTGGCAGGGTGAGACTTCTGTGTACAGAATACAAGAGTTCCTTGTCTTTCCTGTAGCAAGACAGCTTTTTTGCCTCCTCTCAGCTGCATTCCCAGGGTATGCTAACTCAAGGCACAACACTGTCCTGCAATAGAGCGGTACAAAGCTCTCAGAGCACAGGGTGACAGTTCTGAAAGGTAATAGGGTCCAGCTAGAAATAAAAGCAAATAGAAAGAGCCGGACCCTCACAGACATGCTTTCTAAATGCTACCTTTCAATCCACCATGAAAAGCAACCTTTTCCTTTTAGAAAATGCCACTGAATGAACTTCAAACTTCAGAAGATGGAAACAACTTGACCCATCTGGTCACAGTGTGTTTTATCTGTCCTGATGCAAAAGGAATTAAGAAAGAGAACTAAAAAAATATCTGAAGGAGAAGAAATAGTGAACAAGTTATCAGTATTTTTAAAAAGATAATTGCAATAATACTGAACAGAAAATGAGCGTGGAACACATTCACCACTGCAAAAAAAGGTTCCCTATAAATCAAGGTGCTTAACTGTAGACAAAGTTTTAGGATTTATTTAAGAAAAAGGGTATGGTTTTCAATTTATTTTTAGAAAAAAGACAAGTTAAAAAACTGTAATTGAGAGCATGTGCTCTCAAAGGGCATCTCTGAAGCTTGCTGGGGAATATGTCATTCTGTTTTAAAATTTGCCACTTACTTACTTTATTTTCCCCCTTTGCACTGCATGCTTTTTATCATACCAAGGAAGAGGTGAAAGACTTCGTCTTGGCCTGAGACACAAGGAACCCAAATATATTTTTACCTACTTAGGTACTCCATGTTTACTAGCCTTTGGATACTGAATACAGCCACTGCCTCTATGAATGCTTTTAACAGCTGTGAACATAACATTAGCCCCCTGTGAACCTTTAACCACTAGCTCCAGCAGAAATAGGACCAAAGGTTTATAGCATTCCTCAGTAAAAGAAGAGAGGAAGAGAAAAGGAGACATGACAGAAAAAGAGAATAGCTTAGAATAGAATGTTTCTGTTGGGAGGGATCTATAACAATTGTTTAGACAACTGCCTAATCAATCCAGGGTTGAACAAGAGTGAAAGCATGTTACTAAGGGCATTGTCCTTAAACACTGACAGAAGTACGGGACATTGATCAGCTCTCTACACAGCCTGCTTCTGTGTTTGAACACCCTCTCAGTAAAGTAATGCTTCCTAATGTTCCATCTGAACCTGCCCTGATATAGCTTTGAACCATTCCCATCCTCCCTGTCACTGAATACCAGGGAGAATCGATTAGCATCTCTCTCTCTGCTTTCCCCTCTCAGGAAGCTGTGGAGAGCAATGAGGTCATTCCTCAGCCTCCTCTCCTGCAAACTAGAGAGGCCCAGAATCCCTAGCCACTCCTCATAGGACATGCTTCCACCTTTTCATCAGCTTTATCGTCCTTCTCTTGATGCATTCTGGTACCTTTACGTTATTTTTAAATTGCAGTGCCCAGAACTGCATGAGTTCTGATACTCAAAGTGAGGCTGCACCAATGCTAAATACAGCAGGATAATCACCTCTTTTGATCAGCTGGTTATACTGTGTTTGATGCACCCCAGGATGTGCCCTCTTGACTGCTCAGTCATATTGAGTCTGCTGCCATCCAGCACTCACAGCTCCCTTTCTCCAGGGCTGCTCTCTAGCCACTCCTCATATAATTTATACTTCTGTCTAGCATTATTCCATCCCTATTCCATCCCAGGTATAGAACCCAGCATTTGAACTTGCTAAATTTCATCCCATTAATCATTGCCCAATGCTCCAATCTGTCTAGATCCCTCTGCAAGGCATCTTCTCCCTCAAGATAGTCAACACCACCTCCCACTTTGGTACCATGAGCAAACTGGCTAGTGGTGCATTCAACTTCTGCATCTAGATTGTTGGTAAACTGATTGAACAGGACTGGCCCTAGAACTGAACACTGAAGTACATCACTGGTGACCAGGCACCAGCCAGATGTAGCCCCATTCACTGTAACCCTTTAAGCCCTGTCATTCAGCCAGTACTTCGCTGAGCGCACCATGTATCTACTCAGCTGAACAACTTGGCCAGAAAGATGCTGTGTGGTACAGTATCAAAAACTTTACTAAAATCCAGAAAAACCTGATCTATCACCTTCTCTTCATCCACTAGGCAGGTGACCTTACTGGAGGGGGATATCAGAGGAATTAGACAGGACTTTCCCTTTGTGAGCCTGTCTTGACTCTGCTCAATAATTGCATTGCTTTTTAAATGTCTTTCAGTAGCACTCAGAATAATATCTCCCATATTTTTTTCCAGGTACTGAGGTTGGACTAACAGGTTTGTAGTTTTTTGGGCCTTCAGTCATGGCCTTCTTGTAAACTGGAATAATGTCGGCTAGTTTCCTGTCAGTGGGGACATCCCAACCTCCCCTCTTCTTCTGGAGAATACTCCACCAGTTTGGAAAGGGCTGTTTGTGTTCATCTGGACATAGGTAAAGGGTTGAGTTCTCATCTCAGAGCAATTTCAACAGTTTTGAGGAGCAAGAGCATAACCATTTTCAGATCTGGGACAAGTCAAAGGACTTGAACGTCTTTGTATTGAGTTAAGGCCATGTTAGGACCAAACAAAATGAGGTTACCTGTGGACATGGGCACACCCAAGATCTCCAGCTAAGATTTTCCGCTGACTGACTGGAGAAAGGTAGCCCTGTTCACATATTTAACTCATGTATGATGTTAACTTTTGCATGATCTGTGCCTCAAACACAGTTATTCAGAGTAGAACATTTTATATCTGCTTCATTGGCCTAATTCCTTGCCCTCCTAACTGAAGGGCTGTCAACACCAATGGATAATAAGTATTTAATATATTCCTGTTGCTTGATGCTAATCCTTTAAGATATGCAGGGATCTTTCCCTCCACAAAGTGAAACTGAATATACCAACCTTAACCAAATCACCAAGAGCTGTGTCTCTACAAAGCTGTGTCTCTACAAATGCCATGACTATAGACTAATAACCAAATGCATATTTCACCATGCTTATTATTCCTTTAATGCAGGATCAAAATCACTTAAAAAAAATACCACACAGCCACCACACACTCCCCCTTCCTAAAGCTGAGTTTTCTCTTGGTACCAAAGAAAAGCCCATTATGGATCTGAAAGGAAAATGTTTCTCTCCTCTAAGCAAACAAGCAGACCTAGAATTTCTCCCAGCAAAACCTCACATTTTGGGATTTTTTTTTTTTTTTTTTTTTTTTTTTTTACATATTTGTTTGTTTGTTAAAAGAAGCTGAAACATTATTGCTAAAATAAAACACTAGCAATATGGACTCCCATAGATGAATTTGTTCAACTCTCTCCTTAGGTTAAGTTTCTCTGGAAAGAGCTATATTATCAGGCAGCGGAATAAAGATCATCTTTATCAAGGTAGCTCCGAGCTGCAGTATTTTACAAAGGAGAATACTGAGCTTTCATAGTAAATATGAATAGTGGCAGCAGGAGGTGGCAGAATACCGCATCACACTGTCCTAGTTAATACTAGGAGGGACACAACAACAGGGTGATAAAAGGCATGTTTTCACATTGTTCTGCAGCTGCTCATGGTTCTAGGTGGCTTAATATTTTTGCACAGACTGCCAAGAGGTATGTTCAGCTGGCCACTATAGCCATAAACTGTGTAATGACCCTAAGTAGCAATTCCCACCAGTTTGTTTAATGGGGTTTCTCTAAAAGGTTTTGCACTCTGCAGCCCATGATAGCATGAGTTATTTGCATTGCCAGAACATCTATAAGAAGAGTTGTATCTAACTGAGGAAGAATAAGAGAGATCTTCTGATCTCAACCAAGGAGTGTCAAAGAACTAGGAAGTGAATTTAACCAGACAAGACGGAGTCTAGAGCTCCACAGGGCCAGTTCAGAGAAGCAGTTCCAAACAAAAGAATTTAAAGCCTATCAGGCTGTAGGGTTGCCCTGCAGATTTCTTATTATCTGGGAAACCTAAGCAGCAGCAGTATTTTGCTGATCAAACATTAGAGTTGATATAGCCATCCTATAGATAGTGACAAGACTGTCAGCTACCTAAACCATACATGCCACTTCTCTGAAGTGTATTTAGTAGCTGCTTATAGGGTATGTTCAGGTTGTAACTATATTCCACTCCTCTCCCATTTAGGTTCACATATGCATCCTTGTAATGCTTAGGATTAAACCAGCTTGCAGACAGCTTTTTGATTCATATATTGCACGTGACTCAGACAACCCATGTAACTTCTGAGAAATGTCTGAGCCCTATCTCTAAACTCTCATCACTCACTAAGCAATCCATTAATACCTGGCACTTGGCACAACACATGGACTGCTGCAAACTGTTCACTTCTTCTTCAACAGGAGCGAGCGATAGAGCTACAACCCAAACAAAGCCAGAGTTTTTTTTTTGTCTTGTAGCTGCTGTAACAGAGACGTTCACAGGAGAGATATGATGGAAGTCACTGAAATAGCTTTGGAGATGTTTGTGGAGTGGCCTCATGCAAGAGCCAGTTGAAATTCTTGTGTATTTTAAATGGGAAAGAATGGGAATGTGTGTGGAATAAGCGTCAACAGATTGAAAGCATGTAAGAGTTGGTGGGCGCAGACTGAAGGATAAGATGGGCAGCTAGAGATAAAGAGGCATACAGGACAGGTCTAGATGGACATTCATCAACAAAGGCACAGACAGAGGTGTAAGAAGAAGAGTAAAAGAAAGAAGCAGTTAAAGGACATGGAGGAAAAAAGGGGAAAAAATATTCCCCATTCTAGACACCAGAGAAGCAAAGAGAGCAGAGTGGAAAGCAGCAGGGCAGCAGTCGAGGAAACGAAAATGCAGAATTCTAAGGCATCTCAAACAAAGAGTGAAGAATTGAAATACATGGGAGACTATATCAGAAAAGAGGGTAGAACAATGGCAAGGTACTTAACTGCAACAGCAGAGATTGCCAGAAGGGTTGGGATTTCTCCCTCCTTCCCAACAGATACTCCCCAAAACACCATTTGCTTTTATAGATAAATGAACTGGGGAGGAAATTAACCCAACAGAATTAGTAAGCAATGGGTAACAATAGAACTAACCCACTGAGCATAACAAGAAAAAAAAAACCTATTGCTGCATTGCTACTGTGTGAAACAAGAAAGCCTCCTGCGCCACTGACAGCACAACCTTTTGAAAAACAACTTTGCTTTACTCTTCAATTTTGTATTTAATTCCATACACCTATTTTGAGAACAATGCCTCACTCCCAAACGCTGCGCAGAGGCAGCTTGAATGTAATTCTCCCTATCAAAGGTGCAGGGTGGTTGAAGGGGTCAGCTCGAGTTCATTGCTTTGATGCATCAAGGTAAATTTAGTTACCCCAAGAAACTTAGCAGAACATTCAGCAGACACAGCTTTGAGCTGAAGGAAATCATCCAGGCTGAGAAGCACACAAAAACCAGTGTCCTGCCTAACTCAGCATTGCCCTCCTTTCACAGCCCACCCCAGGAAAGAAAGAGAAGGGAGGCTGCAATTACAACTTCAGCTCCAGTGCTCTGGCACAAATACTGCAATCATTCAGAGCAAGAGGGATATATTCAGTGCACAAGCAGCAACTCCACCATAATTGCGCCAATAATTTTAAGGAATTTACTCCCCTCGTGTTACCTCCAACTGTTTTGTTTCAAACTCAGTCTAAGCATATGAGCCTTGTGCAACAATAGTCTCAAGAGCAAGCGATGATTAGCTGGGCACAAAAACATCTTAGAAGCCCCTCAGATATAATATACTACACCCACGTACCCTGGTAACAACAGGCCCCAAGTGATTGATGCCTTAGAGAGACATTTAACAGCCTCCTCCCCTCAGTTTCTAGAAATGACATTTCACTTAATCCCGCAAAGCAAAAGCACCCATGCTGGCACTGTGAATAACCAGCGGTACTCTGGAATTTCAGATCCAAGCTGAAGGCTTGGGTAACAGAGCACAAAAAAAGCACTTTCACTCATCCCTGCAACCCCCCATATCCCCTAGATTCAGATCATCAGGACTTGTTCTGGTCATCAAAGAGCATTAATTTCCCACTGCACTTGGGAAGTGCTATTTCTACAGAAGGGTGCACAACCGAGACAGGCAGTTTCCCCTCCAAGCCAGGTTCTTTCTAGACCTGGGAGTGATAACACCCTACAGCATCATAGGAGGTTAGGTGAAGGTACTCAGGACAGATTACAAATGACAAAGCATCCCTCACTCTTGTATGCACATTTCTATGCTGTCAGTAGTTATGTTGGTACCTGTGACTGGGTGTAGTGAATTTTTTCAGAAAGGTTAGGAGATGTCCAGCTGGAATGAGTAGATTGAGTAGAACTGATTGAGAAAAAGGGCTAAGCCACCCTTGCAGACAAGGCCTGAGCTGACTGGGAATGCTGGCTCTTACTTGCAGGAGAGGCCCATTGCCTAATCCTGGAGCTCTGTTGAAATCCTCAGCTGCTATAATAAAATGGAGGTTATGGATGTGAAATGGACAATACCCAGAATATGGACTAGGTTTTCAGCATGCACCTGTTCATACCTTGTAACACATCAACACAAGTGAGTCTTTTTGGTAATTTTCCAGTAATTTCCAGTATGTCCCATATCACATATATATTACTCACCATGACTGAAATTCTCTTTGGTCTTACCACCTCTGTTTTTCATTACAGAAAGGTACACTTTGTTGGTTGGCTTTACTGGTTACCTGCTACAAAATTTTGTGCCTCCAAGTTGGACCTCAGCCCCACAGCATTCACGCTCACAGTAAAAATCTTTTTGGCAGAAAACAGACCAGCAGCTGAATAGTAAAATTTGCTGTTGAATAAGACCAGTGGTCAGTGTGGCTGCAGCTCTTTATTTGCTCCTTCTGTTTCTCAAAGAAGTGGAAGGAAGATTTTAGTTCTTTTTAGGTTTCATTTTAAAAGATGACTATTCACAAAAGATGCTAACAGGCTATTTTAATATTGCTCATAAAAGCAGATATTAATCTTTCATGGGAATATCAGAAGATGAATACTAAAAGGGAAGAGATTAATGCTAAATAACGTTAAAGACTTTTTACTTGCAAACAAAACTCGAAGAAAAATTCTTACTTATACATAAAATTTCATTCCAAAGCAGATCAGGAGATCATCACTTTTGACCTTTCCTATAACCAAGCACAGGCCATCAACACATTACCAAGCACAGCCTGTATTAAAACAAATAACTTGCCAGAAGGAAGGCAACTACTTGCAATTTAAAGACATCAAGAGCTGAAGGAGGCTTTGGAGGATGCTTTGCTCCAACAGTTACTCTATATGGAAGATATGTGCTCAGCATCCAGTCTGAATTTGTATAGTTTTGATGCTAGCCTTGTCTATCAAATTTAAGTATTGCAATTTCTCTGCATTTTGTCCTTATAATACATACCCACACAATAATCAAATCTTAACTGTGTTTGTTCAGAAGGACTTACTCAACTCTTGATGTTACACTCTTCATGAAACACCTAAGACATCACCAGATCTGAACCCAGCTCTTTGTTGATGTGCTCCTTATACTTTGAGATAAGGAGCTAAGACTGAAGTTCCTGAAAGCTCTCTGGGAGGTTTAGACACAGGTCTTGCTAAAGTAGAGAAATGTCTCTTCCCTCCATCATCTCCTAACTTGGGGGATTACAGACTCTCAAAAGCATGGCATCTCTGGATGAGACACCACAGGGTAGCAAGGATCTGGGTTAGCACAGGAATGACAACTCTGCATGGTACTGACTGGCACTTGCATCAACTAAAGATGCAATTGCATCATCCCCTGAGCTAGCCTCCACAGCAGGCCAACTCCACCAAAAGTGGTGGATAAGGGCTGTCTTCCTGTATAATCCATTTCAAAACAGATTTTTTTTTTTTTTTAATCCAAATATACAGCTGTGACTTAATTTTTTAATTCAAAACCTGATCATGCTTTAGGTATGAGTCTTTGCTCTGTTCTTCTGTGCCCCAAGGCTGGCAAATTCTTGCTGCATCCCACAAAAACAAAGCAACAAAGCAGCAGAAGGCTTTAGCAGCAATGAATCAGATTCACGTGAGACATAATGATCACTCAAGCCTTATTTCTCTAGGAAGCCAGTCTCAAACATGGTACTGCTAAAGTTGGGGCGACATGCTAATTAACAATAGCCCACTAATCCCCATAGCCTCACTGTACTGCTCCTGGAAAACAAAAGGCTTGGTATTACCAACATGCTGTCACAGGTACCCGGGAGACCTGACTCAGCAGTCCTTCACCCAGAGTGTAAATTACAGCACACTCAGAAAATTTATTCAAGTTGGGATAGTGGTGAAATACCCACTCATCTCTCTCCTTGTCAATCTTGTCACCCTGCCAAGCGGACTCAAAATGACAGCTATGCAGTCATGACAGGAAAACAAGAACTGCAGCATCATACCTAGATTCCAGAGATATATTCTAAAAAGGAAAAAGAAAGATGCAGAAGTAGGGAGTTACCAAACACCCGCTCAAATGACTCCAGCTCGCGTTGCTATGGAGAGGCATCTCCGCAGTTAACACTTATCCATGGCTAACATGGGGATCTTGCACCTTGGGTTTAAATCCTTCTACAAAACAACAGACAGAAGGAATATGGAGATGAGCAGCCTCTGTTAATTTTCCCCACACTGTTACTGTCCAGTTTTTCTTCATCACCCTAATTAGAAGCATTTCTAGGTAGAACAAATGATGAATTGCAGGATTTCACAAAGACAGTATTTTCTTTGCCCTTTTGAAAAAGCAGAAAGGATTTCAGGGAGTTTTAGGATTTTCACTGAAAATTCCCTTCTGAAAATTTTCCTTAAATTACCAAACCACCTGCTCCTTCCTTGCAGAGGCAACTGGAAGGACAGAGGCCTTTGTACAACAGCTTTAACTGAGGCTATGCTCTCCTCAGTCACACTAGGCATAATTAGGCTTTTACCCATTATTGGAGAATGGTGACTGCTTTTTTTTTCACTCCAGAAAAGGAAAGAATGTGTGCCTGGGTGTGAGAACTGGATCCATCTCCAGATGGAGCTTCTGCAGAGCAAAGACTTATCTTGAGTTTCCCTGACTTCCCAGTATGTAACCCTAACTCTTCCACCTCCTGCTTTCCCCCTTTGGTCCCCTTCCCCAGTCTGGCTCATTGCAACCAATAAGGCAGCTGATAATGCTTCCTAGCCACAGGCCCACAGAACATCAGAAGCTGATAAGTAGCTACTAGTAAGTAGCTGTTATGGTTCTACATATTGAGGAGCTCAAGTCCTACCCCATGGACTTTGTACACTGTGCTGCAACACAGCAACATCTGGTGGGCACAAAACATCATTAGAAAGCTGTGCTTTTCTCAGCAGCCTTGTAAACCCCCACCCCCAGTGAACTTATGCACCCCTTCCTTCTCAGCATTGCATCAAGAGCTAGGAAAAGCTAGAAATGAAGACAGGAACGAATTCATTTTGAGGAGGATACCTTAGAAAGGTAGTGCTCCTCAATGGTCATATCACTTACCTGCAACTCCAGACACATTCCTGCTACAGACAGCCCAGTCTATTGTGACTAACGGGGTTACAGCACTTGTGGATGAGGGAAGAGTGACAGACATCATCTACCTGCACCTGTGCAAAACACAGGCACTTGGACTTGTTGAACTCCATGAGTTTTGCACTGGCCCACCTCTCCAGCCTGTCCAGGTCCCTCTGGATGGCATCCTTTCAATCCCACTTGTCAACCACACCGCACAACTTGGTTTCACCACAAATTGCTGAGGGTGCACTCAATCCCACCATCCATGCTGTTGACAAAGATATTAAAGCTGTGCCAGTCCCAATATAAAACTCTTAGAAACACTGCTTGTCACTGATCTCCACTTGGACATTGAGCTCTTGATCACAATTCTCTGAGTGCAACCCTCCAGCCAATTTCCTTATCCACAGAGTTGTCCATCCATCAAATCTATGCCTCTCCAATCACTGTTATGACTTCTCAAATATGATGGATAATGGCTTGGCAAATTCATTCATCAGTTCCCTCAAGACCCATAGATGCCCCTCATAAGATCCTATGGAGGTGTGGACCTACAGGTTCCTTAGATGCACTCAAACCTGATCTTCTCCTACAGCAGGCAGTTCTTCATTCTCCCAGCCCTTGCCTTTGCCTTCTGTGACTTGGGCACTGTGGCTGGAGCACTTCCTGGTGAAAACAGAGGCAAGAAAATTTAATATCTCCACCTTCTCCGTGGGTAACCAGATCTCCTGTTTCCTTCTAGAAGGGCCCCAATTTTTCCTTGTCGTCCTTTTGTCCCCAATGTATCTATAGAAGTTTTTCTTGTTGCCTTTGATGTCCCTGGCCAGATTTAACTCTAACAGGGCTTTAGCTTTCCTAACCTAATCCCTGGCTGCTTGGACAATTTATCAGTATATCTGTCCTTGCTTCCATCCTCTGTAAGCCTCCTTTTTGTGCTGGATTTTGACCAAGACCTCCTTGATCATCCACACAGGCCTCCTAGCATTCTTGCCTGATTTCCTGTCAGAATGCATTACTCCTGAGTGTGGAGGAGGTGATCCTTGACTATTAACCAGCCTCCTTGGACCCTTCTTCCCTCCAGGGCTTCATCCCATGGTACTCTGCCAAGTAGATCCCTCAAGAAGCCAAAATCTGCTCTCCTGAAGTCCAGGGTAGTGAGCTTATTGTGTGCCCTCTTCAATGACTCAAACTCCACCATTTCATTGTCAGGAAAGATGGGAAGACATTCTATCAGGAAGTGTAGTGATAGGACAAAGGGTAAAAGGCTTAAACTGTAAGAGGGTAAATTTAGATTAGGTGTTAGGAAGAACTGCGAGGGTCATGAGGCATTGGAGCAGGTTGCCCAGAGAAGCTGTGACTTAATTTTTTAATTCAAAACCTGATCATGTTTTAGATTTGAGTCATTGCTCTATTTTTCTGTGCCCCAAGGCTGGCAAACTCTTGCTGCATCCCACAAAAACAAAGCAACAAAGCAGCAGAAGTGACCATGGCTTCAGCCCCATCCCTGGCAGTGTTTAAGGTCAGGTTGAATGGGGCTTCAAGCAACCTCATCTAGTAGAAGGTGTCCCTGCCTGTGGCAGCTGGTTAGAACTGGACGATCTTCAAGGTCCTTTCCAACCCAAACCATACTGTGATTCCACAGTTCCATGATGCAGCAATTAAAGTGGCTGAGACACACAGCTCCCCCCTCTCCAGTATTGTCTCCTTCAGTATGTTCATCTGGATTCCCCATGCTGGTACTCTAGCTGATAACATCAGAAACCTACATGTACATTTTACTCTGGGGAATAATAATAAAATTATAAAATAAAAATAAGCAATTCTTTTGTCAGGACTTGTCAGTGTATTTTGTTAAATTGCACTTTAATATTCAATAAAAAGTTTATTTACCCATTTTAACTGTCACAACATGAAAGGGCACTTGGGTCCTGGCTGACAGCCTTGGTTTTCATCTTCAACTATTTCATGCAATTGCATCAAATTTGAGAAAGAGGCCAAGCCTGGCTAATTCTTACGCACAAATTCCACAGTATTTGTTTCTGCTTCTCCTGAATTTTTGTCCCTATTACAGAATTAGATCAGAAAGCCCAGTCTTTCCACTCCCATAACCCTTCAAGTTCGCAAAATATTTCCCATAACAAAAAAATGGAAGATTTTTGGTACATTAGGTTAATTAAGTATTTCAACAAAGGTCAAGATCTGATCTCCTTCCAGCACTTAAATGCCTGATCTTAGAGTACACGTTACTTTCTAATTAAGGACTGTTTATTTTGAATTCTTAATATTCCTTATGACCATAGTGACCTGCAGCTGGAATGAGTATTGTACGCTCAATATATGCTAGGTTTACACCATGTATAATGAAGTGATAAAATTCTTCTTAAGAAATTACATGAATTCTGGAAGGCTGCCTAGAAGGACAGCTTTACATGAAGAACATGCAACTGCCTAACATTAGCACCTTTTTTTCTTAAACCCTGCTTCTACTGAATCAGTCAGCAACAAGAACGTGCAACTGTTCTACTTATCATCTGCCTGATTTGAGTAGGGAGCGGACAGAATTGGAAATCAAATTACAACATAGATTATGTACCACATCATAATCAGAAGTCCCACACCACAGCTTTCCCAGGCTTATACTAAACACAGAAGTTGTCCTGTATGTGGGCTTGTACCTGATGAGCAACATCAATTCCCCACCGAGGTGAGGTATTTTTATACTTTTACTCCAGTTTACTATTTGTCCTCCTCTAGAGCAGATAGCAAAATATGAACCTACATGATTTCAACACCACCACCACCACCACTGTCTCAATTACCTTTCCCTAAGTTTGTGCTTAGTTTTGTTAAGCTCATTTCTTGTGGTAAGCAATCAGTCAGCTCTTCTAACTTGTGGTGGTACTCCTTTCAGAGTTCCTCCTTTAAAGAAAAGGGTTTTCTGGTGCTTAACAGCATACAAAAAATGCGTATTACCTGAATTAACTATTAACAAATGATTTGTTCTTAAAGATAAGCTACTAACAGTGCTTTCAATTTTGTTGACACTTTGATATCAAAGTGAGCACCAGAAGGAGCAGAGAGCTGCAACAGGAACAAGGCTTCCTTGGAGCAGAGAACTTGGCTGCTCCTAACTTTCTCAATGCCATTTCAAAGCCTTCAACTAAAGAGCTAGCCCACTACCACTAAAAACATTCAGTTCCATTTTCTACAACCTTCCTAAGCCCCTGTTCTCTATAAATCCTCCAAGGGGTGACCTGAAGTTTAGGAATGTCCAACTAACCTGATTTCATGACAGGCTTTTCACAGAACTGATAAGCTAGCAATGAAGCTTATAAACGCGAAACAGCTTCAGTCCCAAGCCTTTGACAGGAAGAAGCAAACTAAGAAGCCTGCTTTCCCAGCCCTAAAATAACATTATCTTCTCATTCCCATTCACAGTCAGTGAAGTCCTGATGATTAAAAACACTTGGGCCCCTTGAGGTAAGGGCTAAGCTCCATTACTGCTCACACTTACTTATCAACAATTAGGATCAAATGTATAAAGGCACCCATCCATATGACAGAGATACATAATTTGTTATCATGGCAATGAACAGATTAAATCAGACTGAAACATCCTTCAATTAATTTGGAGATCATCAAAACATTTGCAGCTTTGGATGTGCAAACACAACTTGTGCTTTTAAAAATCTCTTAGGGCACTTAAAATTCCTGTCCCACTTTTCAAGAGCCAATTTTGCCAACGTGAGCTGTCTGATGAGAGAGCTAACAGGACTAGTTCATTAGTCTAACTGAGCTCCTAGAAAGCTCCCCACTCCCCATGCACCAGTTCTGTGCCTTGCCTGAAAGGTTGCCTTTGTTGTTCTTGCACTGGTCCTTGAGAGAAGAAAGCCTTGCAGAGATAGGATATTGACCAGAGGAGCAGAAGGCAGTCTTTAGAGTAGGACAGGGATAGTGTTTCTTCTCTGAGAAGATTTGCTTTCAAAAGGGCAGTAAGGATTTATCTTGCAGCTGAACAAAGGGGATCCTGTTAATATTCACCTCAGCCTCCAATACATGGACTACCCTGCACTACTCTAGCTCCTCACTGGTACTGAGGCATATACTAGGATGTCTCCTGAAGATTCAGGAGCAGCTGATATCCCTCTCCAGTCCAGTGGAAAGTGGAGCATTGAACAAGGGACTGAGGAACAGGTCTGCCCACTGAGATTTTCCCTGGGGCGCTGGGATCCTGGTCACTATGGATCCAAGCCTTTGCCTTAATTCACATAGCCTGTGGCCTCTGTGCCCTGGCTATTTCTCTTTACTGAGCACTTCTATACCCCTCTTTCAGCAAACATTGGGTGAATTTCAGTGATGGCAGAAATAAAGCCAACAACAACAAAAAAGCATCAAGAAAAAAGCACTGTGCAATGTGTTGATTCTTGGCTTTCCTGTCCAGAGAAGCAGCTGGTCAGCAACAGTCTACAGTGTACCAACCTTGAATAATCTGCAGGTTCCTAGATCCCCCAAAGCCCAGCCATTGGCTTTTACTTCCCAAACTACCACATCACTCCACCTCCTAGATGTCAAGGGGAAAGGCAGAAAATCCTGCAGCTACTGGTGAGACTCAAGCACTACCAAGGGTCAGGACTTCTTTCCCTCTCAAGCTTTCTCTCTGCTGCCAGTACAACAGGAGCAATAGTTTACCCATACCTGTCCCCTGAAAAAAGTTGTGTTGAGATTGAAGGATTCAATAAGCAGAGCTTAGGAGGAAGAAAAAGCCTTCATCTTTGTAAGGACTGGTCCCAAAGCAAGGAACATCTCCGAATTAACTTTGATTTATACTCTTCTGGGAATAAGCAGTGAAGAGCCATTTTAACCAGGCCTGGCTGGATGATACACAAGCAGCTTAGCTACTTGCTAACTGGAAGCATTAGGGGTCTGAGTTTTCTCACTAACACAAGACAACAAACCTAGCATGCACATGTGAGTACAATGTTGATAGCTTTAAAAGAGAGCTTTCAGCTTTTTTCTAATCAACTAAATGTAGATTTAGCATCTGCCTAGTTTCAGATTTACTACAAATTAAACCATACAAGAGAAGTGTTTTGTGGTTTAAAAATAGTAAAATAAGGCAAAGCCTATAATAGTTCAGTGTTGGGCTTTATACCATTACATTTAAAGCTGTGTCAGAATTGCCTTCACTCAACACCCTTGTTCTGTGCCTGAATCAGGGATATTCAAGGTGCAGCCAACAAGCTCACGAACACCTCACAGGATCTATTTCCTTCTTCCCTAGGCTTTGTTTTCAAAGGTGTGTTTGACAACTTCCAAGAATGCCAGAGCAGCAGGGTTCTCACATCCAAAGGGATGCACATTGCTTCTGGATTACGCCACTACAAGTTTTTAGAGCCCAATCTGAGCAGTCTGGGCAGTTCCCTCTTTGCATGACCCAGAAAACTGGCTCTTGCTGGAGAAGCTGTGTGCAGAGGTGCTGTACAGCCAGGGCACTGGCTGTAGCATAGAAAGATGTCAGAGCTGAATGCCTGTCGCTGGGGAACAGGCAAGTCCAGCAGTGCTGAAGCAAGCCTGTGGTCCCACACGGCAATTTCACTCCCTGCAAGGGACAGTGAAACAGCTGCTGAGCCCAGTCTAAGCTTAACTAGAGCTTCACCTACTTGTGAGAATTAAAGAACAGACCCTGTCCCCCTTTGAGTCATGCAGGAGAAGTCTTCTGTTGTAGAAGCTTGTCACAGACTCCCACTCCCTGTCAGAGGATGGACAGCTGAAACCAGCTCTCTTCATAACATATCCTGAGCTAAGTAATTCCTCAGTCTTAACTAATCATGCCCAGCACCTCCTACACACACATCAGCTAAAGCAACTTAGGGCAGGATTGCTCTTTGCAACTTTAACTCATGGTCTGGTTGTCAAACCACTCAGGTTAGGCTCCACTGCTGCTGTACTTAGCTGAACATTACTCATTAAGATAGCAGAGATGATGAACAGCAGCATTATAGGAAAGAACTGAGTTTCCTATCTCAAAAGCTAATTATATCTTGGTAATTCCTGCAGATCTAAGAAGCACAGGGAATCAAAGCAAGTTCCTACCCCTGGGAGAGGCAGGGATATTTAAGTCATAAATTCTATCTTGAGTGGGTTATTACACGCTATCCCAAGCAGGACATTTTGCATTTAAACACTTCTGACTCCTTACTCTTTCAAACCTCTACAGAAACACAAGATGACAGATGCTTCTAACCACTTTCCTTAACTGGTTCACAGCATTTTAGGTATGATCAACCACTTACCCTCAATATCTTCACTGAACCCCTTCAGACTTTCTGAAGACTTGTCTGCAACATTTTTACTTGGAGAAATCTGCCCATTAGCATTCACTGCACAGTGCTGTATTTAGTTTTCAGGAAATATGACATTCATTCCACGGGAAGATTGGAAAAAAATACAATGCTGTCCTATTTCTCTATTATAAATCTGTTGGTAAGATATTTCCATTGATTTTTCTCTATATCATGTATTTCTAAAGCACTGTATGAGTAAATTTAGGATCCAAGCAAAAAGAAATAAAGGTTTTATAGGAAACCTGAGTTTGGTCAATCAATTATGAAATAAAATAAGAAAGAAGAAAAAGATCCTTCATACTGGTTTTATGAAGTGATGCAATGCAGCTCCTCAGAGATGTGTAGGCCTCCTGAAGATTAAACACAACTAATCAGAAAGGTTTGAGGCTGGTTTCTTGAGAAGTAAAAATAGTCAGGACCCAGCATCCACTACATCTGCCATTTGCCATTAACACAGGCTTTCCTGTTTCCAAGCTGTGCATGGGAAGTTCTTAGGGTTTGAAAAGCAAGTTTGGAGCAACCCTTTCCTTTTCACCAGGGGCTGGACAAGAGATGCAAGTTACAGGAGAGGATTCAACAGCAAGCCCTGTACCCCAGCAAACCTGGCGCAAAACTGAACCACAGGCACCTAGGTGCACAAGCAAGGTCCTTAGGAAAGCTCATCTGATACCACAGGGAGGCCATAACCTCTGTGCAGATAAGGCTTTTTGTGGATATCAAGCCTTGGTCAACTGCTGCACCTTCATAGTTAAAAGCAAGCCTGTTAATATAGGGAAAAGCACTGCTCCAAGTACTCCCTGCCAGTTCAATATGCAGTGTGAATGCTTTTCCATTGCTCACAGGTACAGCATAGCACTCAGAACAGTCAGCCTCTGCTGTTCCCTTCCTTATATTCCTGCAGCTACTCAGTGGTCCTATGAAACAGGTGCACCTACAGTCCATTTCCAAATCTGAATGTACCATGAAAGCAAACGCAGGAGACCCAGCTCATCCATGTCTCATTTTTAACTAAATCACTTACACTGTTTCAAAACATTCAGAAGGCTAAAAATAAAATTAAGCCTGTCTTAATTTTGCTTGGTGGAAATTAATCAGATGTATTATAAGGTAACAGAGATCACCTCATTAGTACTGTTTACAGTGCCCATCCATACCATGACAGAATAGAGATAAGGAATAATTTAAGTTCACAAACATGAACACAAAAAAAAAACCCAAAACAACTGAGAGTTCAGCACAAAATTCTGACCTATGAAGCAACCTTATCTAGAAATCACCATAACAGAAACCGATCATTTGACAAATTGCACAAGGTTCAGTTTCTTAATAGACAATATCATTCCAGCTGGGTTTCACAAGCAAATTGCCTCTCCATCAATATCTGGGGCAGTGGTTTTTGTCCCCAGGCTGAGGATTCGTGGACTTCTGAGGACTGCAAGTGGTAACTAATAAAGCACATACATAGGGTCTACATGGATCCAAACACTCCTAAGTGGTCTGGCCGTCTTCCAGGAGAGATTTCACATAGAAATTAGGACTATTTGAGAAATCACCTGTCAAAATGGTAAATTGTTAGGAACAGTGACTGTATATTGCACTGGAAGTGTGTAACACCCCATTCTCTTGACTGCAATGCTAAGAGCTAAAGCAAATACGAATAATGTTGCTGGTCAGATAAGGTCTGCTTGGAAATCAGACCTACAGTTTTATTTGCTGATTTCCATGTTGAATAAATAGCCCAACATCCAAATACCCAGCCCCATTTCAGCATTGAACAGTTTTCCAGCCCAGATAAAAAACAGCAGCACCCTTCCCTACAGGATTTCCACTATGAAAGCATCCTTCTCTTCCCCTCAAATCCACTCCAGCCAATGAGCCAGCTTCATAGTGGACCCAACGGAAATGACTCTACACCAACACACATAGCACAGAGAATAAACCTGAGTTAGAGACATGCACATGCCTGCAGGGCTATCATCTTGTTTGCAACATGGAGACATGGTGGGATGGCTTCTATGGCCACACTGTCAGAATAGAAGAGTACAGGCTCTTCAGGGAGGACAGGTAGAGGAGACAATAGAGGATGTCACCCTCTATGTCAATGACCAGCTGGAATGCATGGTGTTCCATCATGGCACTCAGCTGTGCTGTGCCAGCTAACAACTTATTCTCAACTGGATGGAAATGTAATGAAGTCAGTCAAATTACTAACACACAAATGAAACCTTAAACCTGATGTCAAGCCTGGGACTCTTTCAAGATGCCACCTGATACTAGAAATCCAGGATACAGCCCTTGCAGGTAGAAGGCCCCACATGAACCATTGCTGTCCAGGAACAGGCTGCACAGGGAAGTGGTTGAGTCATGATCCCCATAGGTATTGAAATGACATGTAGACATTGCACTTCAGGATGTGGTTAAGTGATGGACTTGGCACTGCTAAATTAATGTTTGGAATCAATAATCTCAAAGGTCTTTTCCAACCTTAACAATTCTATGATTCTATGATTGCACTGCACAGCATGTGCACACAAGCCTGCCCAGCATAATACTGGAAAACTGCAACACAGGCTGTCTATAAGCCTTTTATCTTTTAATAAGGGTTATTTAATAATGAATCATTTCTTACAATGACCAGTGGGTCATCAGTTACCTGACAGCTAATTTTCAGCTGCAAAGAATAAAAGAAACATCAGGTATTGGAGCAATATTGGACCAATAGATACACAGCTAAGAGCCAACATTTGCAAGCTGTAGCTTCCAGTGAAGGTGGGATACCTTGTGTCATTGGATCCACTTCTGGGAGTTTTCCTTCTGGCCAAAAAAGTCCCAGGGTCCCAAAGAAACGCAGATAGTCAGAGCAGGCAATTGGAAAATCTTTTTAGGCTTTTGATTCCATGACTCACAGAAAGCTTCCTCCAAACAGCAGGCAGTCAGAAATCAATGGGCCTTCTGATTCAGGAGAGAGAGTACCTCTCCTGACAAGTGACACTGATAAATGGATCTGTGAGATTTACTTTGCTTACAATGCTTTCTGTTTAGAAGCCCCTGAAATTGAAAACCATAAAGTACCATTAATATACGGGGGAACACAGCTGTGAAATGAAATAATTCAGATGCAATACTTCATCACAGAGTTGATGGCATGAAGTGGAGTAAAGCATATTCAAACCAAAAGTCTAAAAAATTATATGAGAAGAAATATCTTGCTATGATTTATTTATAGGTCAGTTTGTCCTCAAATACACCACATCCCCTGCCAAGAATGGTTTAGCTGTGTTAACTGTCAGCTTTCATTAAATTTTCACTGCTGATAGTCGAGTCCAGACCCTGATCTTAGCAGAGCTGACCCAGAAAGTGAGGAACACTGGTGCTCACCTTTGTTACCCTCAGTCATGATCTGTCTGGAAATACCTGTTTCTCAGGGTCTAAGGAAGGGTCAGCAGGATTTCAGGCTGTCTCCTGACAGCTCCATGGGATCACTCTGCAGGACCATAGAGGATAAAAATCATTCAGTTCAACTCTGGATACACTGGAAGAGACGGTAGGTATGGAAACTATTACTTTCATGGGAAACACGAGCAAAGCAGCCACTAGCAACATTGCTGATCAATCATGTAACTCATTGTATGTTTGAGATAGATAGGCTGGTGAGTAACTGAAAATTGTGGCTCATTTTAAACCAACTGTATCTTAATGAAAGTACCCAAAGAAGAGTCAGAATCTGAAAGACCTGAAAATTTATTCATTTTTAAGGCTATGAACTAAGTTGCAGGTTGCACTGTAATGGTGTTTTGGCTTATGAGTTAGAGAGATACACATCTAGGGAAGCACATAAACAAAAAGGGAAACAAAAATCTTACTGTAAAGAGGGAATTGGACTCCATTCAGAAAACTTGAATGTCATTTACTTTCAGTAAAAGTAAAGGTTATTCAAAGATTAAAACATACATGGACTTCCTGGTAATCTGAATGCCTTCTATCAGCAGAGGGTTGGATTCTCTGCCCAAACACTGTCTTTCCTTCTCCTTTTATTCCATCTTCCTAGACTTTCCAAGGTAGCAGGAATGCCTGGCCATGACATCTCATCTTTTGCAAAGCAAAATCTAACCTTACTTGCCTTACCTTGTTAGATCTGAGAACGTGTTCCTTACCCATTAAATCAACATCATGACTGCAGGGAAAAGTTACTGGCTCACTGCTGGAATTTTCAAGTTCAGTGGTGTCTATTTGGGGAGAGCAAGCAACTATTTTCACACTGTTGGCATTCGCAGAAATAATTTCTGGAGAGAATTTCTATTTACATTAGTGTTACTACTCTGCACAGTTACTTCCCACGAAAAATATGGACTGTTTTAACAATAAGCCAGTCACTAGTTTTCCACCCAAGAGTTGCTATGCAGGGGGGATGGAACTAGATGATCTTAAAGTCCTTTCCAACCCTAAGTGTTCTATGATTCTGTGATTCAAAGATGGCTCCCTCAGACCTATTTATTATCTGGTTCATGGTTTTGCACCAGCGTTTCATTTTTATTCCAGCTGAGCTCTGTGTTCCTTGGAACTCTTAGGATGCTTTTAAAGTATCTCTTTATTGCACAAATTAAATCAGTTTTTGAAGTAAAGGCATGGAAAAATGCACCATGACTGTTTTCGTCCCAGGGTTCATGACAGTCCCCAGCTATTGCTCACTTCTACCATTCAGACTCTTGAGATCAGGGCAGGGTGGCTTTTTTGTTGTTGGCTGGGGGCTCAGCCTCTTCAAGGTCAGAGTATCGGTCTGCCTCCTGGCATATCACACTTCATCACCCCACTCCATGTCCTCCCCAGGCTAGAGGTGGCAGGATCTTTGCACATTTTTACTCCTGTGTCATGGTTTAAGCCCAGCTGGCAACTCAGAAACCACGCAGTCGTTCTCTCACTCCCCCCCCTCCCCTTCCTCCCCCCCACTCTGGGAGGCTTGGGAAGGAGAATCAAAAGAATGTAATTCCCATGGGTTGAGACAGGAACAGTCCAGTAACTGAGGTATAACGTGGACCACTGCTGCTGCCACCAATAATAATAATGATAAGGGAAATATCAAGGGAAGGCAATACAATTGCTCACCACCTGCTGATTGATACCCAGCCTGACCAAGCAGTGATCTTGCCCTTCTGGGTAACTGCCCCCAATTTATGTAGTAGGCATGAAGTGCTGTGATATGGAATACCCTTTGGTCAGTTTGGGTCAGGTGTTCTGTCTCTGCTTCCTCCGGCTTCCCCTCTTCCCTGGCAGAGCATAAGACTCAGAAAGTCCTTGGTCAGATTAAACATTAGTGAGCACCAACTGAAAACATCGGTGTTAGCAGTGCTGTTCCCAGGCTGAAAGTCAAAAAAACACAGCACTGCACCAGCTACTAAGAAGAACTAAAAATGACTGCTACTGCTGAACTCAGGACACTCCTCTATGTAGGTCTGTATTGCAATGCCCTTCTCCCTAGCAATCCCTCCTACTTTAGTTTTCCTGGTATCTGCTCACAAAGGGTTTGGTGAAGCATGCTTACAAAGTTTGTAACTCTAAATTTTTACCTGTATGCAGCATGTCCCAGAAGGACTGCTCAGAGAATAGTTCCGGATGGTAGACCGAACTCCAAAACCTGGAGGAGATGTGTGGATGGCAAGATGTAGGAGTTCTTTCTGTTTACACATATAGCACAAAATAGTCCAAGTTCTTCCTTATCACCTTGGCACTGACTGGAAAGACCTCCTGGAAGATGCAAAGCAGTAGCAAAAGAGAGAAAAGGAAGACACTGCCAGTCTCAACTCTCTGCCCTGCACTCCTGGGGTGGTTGTAAGTGAAGGAAGGCAATGTTGTGCCTCAGAAGAGATTCCTTCTCTGGATCCCTTTCTTCTCCCCCTAAATCTCCTCTGTTCTGTATCCAGTCTAAGGGTTCACAGACTGGGCTGTGCAAATGAAATAAGATGTAGAAACAACCAAGATTTCACAGGGGTGAAATGTTTCACATCAGTGTGCTGATGGTGTAGCTGTATCAGGAGAGTCCTAGCACCACTGAACCCAGCCTGGTAGCACAAACCACAGTGACTAATCCAAATATGATGCTTGAGAGACTACTTGCAGCACACAGTCATCTTGCATTGCATGTGCAAGCCAAGCAGGTTACTGACCTCTGTTGTAAAGTTATAAATCAAGGGTTTTCTCTGTCTCTCCAAACTCTCTCCAAACACCAAAGAAAACCAATTCAAAACCTACCTAAATCAATCAGAAAGATGGAAAAAACTGAAAAGTGAGCCTTCAGATCAGAGCAATTATTCCATTTGCATCAGGCTGATTCATCATTATAAGATCCTGACAACACAGGTGAGAAGCATCTTGCTGTCACTCTGTAATCCACCGCTATACAACACAATAGTCTGACTGCAATAGAGAAAATTGCTGTGCACACTATGAACTCCCACGAACAATAAAATGCAGTTCAGTCCTGCTTATTCATCATACCCCTATGACCTTGAGATATTTAAAAATACAATGAAAACACCTGAGACCATCAAGATTGAAAAGCTCTGTGCACATGCAAATCACTTCTTTTTCAAAGACGGCTTTGTTCAAAATTAGCAAAGTATCTATTATGTATATTAAAAAGTGAAAGCAACATATAAGTAATAAACAGCATTTCCAGCATAGAAAATAGGTCACATATAGAGTAATTTTCATCCCAAACTTGAGGTGTTTCTGTTCTTTTCCTTTTCTTCTCTCCATAATAAAATTTTTGAGAACACAAAGAGCTCTTTTTCTTCTCAAATGAAAAAAACATCTTACTCAGACTGCTCTGTGTCCCTGCAGTTTGTTTGAGCTCTCCAATGATTGTCGTATGTTTGACACTCTCACTAAAACCTTTCCTTCCACCACCAACAGCAAGAAAAAGCCCAAGTAAAGGCTCAGAGAACTAACTGTTAGTGCCAGCTCATATCAACTCCAAATATCCCACAGACTGCATGACTTCAAGAGAAAACTCTCTGGGGCCTTTCTCTGTCTTCCATGATGCTAATGCAATTAACCAGGGGTCTCTTATACAGCAGCTGTGTAATCCAGGCAGGGTTACAGAGAGACATACAGCTTAGCGCGACCCCCAGAGCACAGCCAGGATTTGCTGCAGCCTGCACTGTGAGGAGAAGCAGCTTACCTGACCATGTTGTAGAATGGGTGCTGACAGCGTCCCACATCCATGGTATCAGTTTCTCCATGTGGCTTTTGAAACAGCTCATGTTTCTGATCCCCTGCTTTTGTGCACCTAGAGAAAAAGAGCCCTTCCTCAGGATGCAAGGACATAAAAAGTGTTTGCTATATGCATTTGTAAATTATTGCTGTTTCCCATTATTGCCTGCTCAAAGGGAATAAATCTTCTGAAGAAGTGGGGTTCTGGTTGGATAGTACTTCACTTCTTTTCCCAGGTGGGAAAAGGTAGAGCACAAAAGACATGCAGCGGCAGATGTGATATACATCATATTGCACAAAAGCCTGGAAAGAAACATTCCCATTATTGATGGTAGGGTGCTTAATGGCAATCACCTCTTGTCCATTGTCACCTTCAGCTCTCGAAACAGGCATTTCCATTGCTGAAGAAGAGAGCTCTTGAAGGTGTTGTCATAAGGAGGTCTCTGCAGAGTTATATTAATGCATCTTTTCCCCTTTCTATAAACATAAAGAGATGAATATTGTTTTGACTTTGAACAAAGGTTTTGGAGTTAGCTGGGAAGTGCTATTTTGTGTGACATGTTATGTGGGAGTACCTGAAACACTGCAACTGCTCCTGGGGATTGCTGCAGTAAAGCAGCAATGGATAGCTTCTTGCTAGGGACTGAGATGAATGGGAAAGACTGTCATTTATGAGGTTATGTTAATTTAGCTCCACTGAACCTCTCTGGGGACCAATAATATTGATTTAGGATTTTGTTCTGATGACAGCTAAAAGGTGTGAGCTAGAAGAATTTTCTGTGCCTTGCCAAATGCTTCCCCCAATTACTGCCTGCAAGAGCAGCCTTGAGTTCTTAACTCTGTTATTCACCTTGAGTTCTTAACTCTTTTGCTCACCTTGAGTCTCCAGACAAGATACTGCAGGGTACTGAGCCATCTCCCTGTACTGTGTTTCTGCACCAGGATCCCCAGTGCCTTATTCCGGAGTGATGTTCTGCAGAGGAGCTGCCTGCTTATCTTACAGCTGATGTTTCATCTCAGCAGAAGTAGCTACTGCATATGTTGGGTATGGGGGGAGGATTGATGCCATAAATCTCCTTAGGATTTTTTCAAAGTTGCAGTATATTTTATCTTCTGAAACAAGAAAAGCATGAAAATAAGACCCACATCAGATCCCGTGCTGAGGTGTTTGATGCTGTCTGCTGCTTTTCTTGAACCTTCATATCTTCTTTGAAAACTGGAACTGTGCAACCTTTTTGCATGGAAAGAAAATCTTGCAGACATTGAAGTAAGTGAACTGGTGCAGGACTACTTGACTGATATTGCAGAAAATGTCTTGCAGACAATGAATGCTCCCCTTTCATCTCTACTCAGAGGTTAAAGCTGATCTCCGTAATGCCACCAATGCTGGCTGCTTATTCCTAAAGAAACCACCTCAAGGAGGAGAAAGAGATTTCCAGAATGCCACCTCTGATGATAACTTGAAAATCTCCCTAGCCAGTTCTGGGCAGCTCACTTGATATTAACTAAAGAAGGTTTTTATATTATTCCATTTTGTCTTCTACTGTTTCAGGTAGGGATGGACACCTGAAGACAGCAGGATCAGTGGGGATCTTACCCCTTCAGACCCTTCTTATCACATGATGATGATTACTAAACGGTCTGAATTAGCTGGTGGAAACTGGCTTTGCTCCACAAACCTCCCCAGAGACATACTGAGATGTTGAGAATGTGACTGGACTGTGATTATACTGCCTATAGGGGAACATTATAAAGAATTTTCATGACCGAGAAGACAACATGCAGGGCTAATTAGACATCAAAGAGACTATCAGCTGAACAGCTCAAGGAAGCCCCAGATCATTGGGAAAACAGGCATTCATGCCTTTGCTAGGCAAAGAAGAGCTCTTCAGTGCCTGGAACAAATGCTGGACAAGGCTTCTGAGACTTCAAGCCCTTGAAAACCTATAAATCTGCTTGTTCAATGAAGGAAGCATGCTTTAGTCCAGTGGCACTGCGGAAAGAAGACACACTGGCCTGATCATGCTGGACTCATCAATCCTCCTGGTCAAAGGGAAGAGTTTGGGTTTGAAAGGACAGTAGAATCAACGAACGGCCATGGGTTCAGATAGTTAGACCATGGGACTCACTTTGAGAAACCTAGTCTGCTGGGAGCTGAAAGGGCCCATATGTCAGAGAAGGGGAAGAGCATCTTCAGCCATAGTCTTACCAAGCTGGTGAAGACTTTGAACTGAAGTTGATGGATGAGGGAAATCTCAATCCATCCCACTCCTACCAGTCTGATACCAGTGCCAATGAGAGAAGCCCAAAGAACTCCTAGTGAATGAGCCAGCTTCATTAGGGGCCCAACTGAAATGCATCTGCACCACATGCACATAACATGGAGAATAACAGGACTGTGCACATCTGAAAGGTCATCACCTCATTGACATTACAGAGTCATGGTGGGATGCCCTCTACGACTGCAGTTTTGGAATGGAAGGATATAGGCTCTTCAGGAAAGACTGGGTGGGGAGACAAGGAGGGGGTGCCACCCTCTATGGCAATGATCAGCTGACGTGCAGAGCTGTGCCTGGGGATTGATAAATAGCTGACAGCAAGCTGAAGGATAAGGGGACATCGAAATGGAAATATTTATACAGTGAATTAGAACAAGTGCTGCAAGTCAATAGTATAGACAAGACACGTCTTCCTTTTAGACCTTCACCCTCTTGTATGTAAATCAGGAGCTTTCCATTGGTTTTATGGAGTATGAGGTCTATTGCTCCTTAGCCTGAACCAAAGTACACAGGAGTCAAGCGCATCTGTCACATCACCCCAGCCCTTCAGAGAAGCCATGGCTTCTCCATATCAGCACAAAAGGGACACAAAGGTTTTCTCATGCTTGTGCACCAGTAATGGGCACTTTTCAAGAGCAGCCTGCAATGTCCTAAACTCCTCTGACTGACAGTTGGCAGTAGCTCTATCGAAGGCATGGCTGGAGCATACTGGAGCCCTGCAGAAGGAGCAGGTGAGATATTTGGGAGCCTCTACTCCTGGAAGCTATATCTTGGTTAACAGCCAGACCTGACAAGACACTCCAGTTGATCATTACTTGACAAGTGTCAGCAGTTCTGGTTTGTGACCATTATCCCTTTAATATAAAGCAGCGGGGAGATTAAATAACCTGAAAATGTTGCCAGACTTTGCTAGGTCTTGGAACAGACCTTATGGCATGCTGGCCAGCTCTACTTTTATTCCATTTCCTCCCCTGGCAGATAGCACAGCTCATTGTGCATGCAAGTATATTCAAAAGTGTGACATAAATGAAATGCACTCAGTCTTATGGTGTACATAAGTGCCCAGATGTGCCAGGACTTTCATTCATTTTACAAGGTCCAAAGCAGAGGGAGCAGGTGCAAGTCAAAAGCTTTGGTTTCCTCTCTTTCTCTCTCATTTTCCCTGTTTTTAGAGGTTTCTTGGGATATAAGGTAAGTGAAGCACTGGCAGCCCCCTTGGAGAGCTGATCAGATCAAAGTCCACAAAACCCCAGGCAGAGATCTTCTTGCTGACAGCATTTTCCTCCCTGAATGCTCTGCTTCTGAAGCCTGTGTTCTGGCTCTGCTCTGCTCACCTAGACCAAACCTTGAAGCCCCCAGGTGCCTCAGTACTGGCACAGGACCATCCAACATGAATCACAGCCACAGCCCCAGTGTTTCTGAGGAACAACCTGGCAAGTATCAGCACACACTCAGTTGCATTGCCACTCACGCGCAGCCTTGCAGAACTGCATTCTCATGGCTTTCCAAATACCCGCAGTGACGGATGCAGGTCACCTGCCAATCAATCCAGACTCTACACAACTAATGAAGGGAGGATAGCTACAGATCCAAGTGGGAAATGTTTAAGCTAATGTACACTTTCCAAAGGCAACATACTTCTAAAGATTTATTTCTTTTCAACTATCATCTGATCACTCCAGGACCCCACTGCAGTACAGGTAACAGGCATCTGTGGTTCTGAAAATGGTGTGACCTAAATAAAGGAAGCAGATAGAAAGAGGGCAAAAAAAAAAGCTGCTAAAAAGAACTACCCAAGCTTTTATTCAATTAGTAACTACAAGTGAAATCTCATAAATCCAACCCAGCCCATTAGTGCGTGTTTCCTGTGCACGTTGTACATCAGCAGTATTTTAATTCAGGCACAGCACAAGTCTTCCTAAAGTAACTTCACTGTTTGATGTGTTTCAGAAGAACACATGCATTGGGTGTGTGCTTCTACCTGTCAAAACAAGACATATGTGTTTGGTAGACACATATACCAGAGAAATGCAATACTCCTGGAACATGAAGTGTTTGAAATGATAGGTAGTTTCAGTTCTTGTTAGCTCTATTGAATACATTTTCCCAATGATCATCATCTGGATAAAGAAGCCAGTTTGAATGCTGTCACACAGACAAGGCAAAAAAGGCCTGTAATAGGAATGATCGTAAATGGAGCACATTTTTCCATATCTCTAGCCTGAAAGTGAAGATCCAGTTTCTCAATTACCTCTTCTGTCTTTCCTCATCCCAACTCTGCACCAGAAGGACATCAGCATCTTTTTCTCTCAGGCTACTTACAGGATCTTTGTTGTGCAACTTGTTGTGAGCAGGAAGGACTCCACGGCTTTGTGTGCCTACTAGATACAAGAAAAAATCCTTCCCTCACAAAAATAACGCTGCTGGAATTAAAAACAAGTGCCAAGGGACCAGCATGGCTATTTGCCCTCATGAACAAAACCAGTGTCAATAATGGGCCCTCCTGATTTGTTTCCAGCTGACGCAGTAACTTCATCATCTTACTTATGGGCAAAAAACCTCATACATCATAACATAGCTCTTGTAGGTCTTGTAGCCAGTCCATTTCATAGAATCATAGAATATTTAGGGTTGGAAAGGACCTTAAGATCATCTAGTTCTGACTGCCCTGCCATGGGCAGGAACACCTCCATTTCCATGCCTGGTTCTTCAGGGATAAAAATTAGAGGCTATATGGTAAGTTATCATAGTGGCAATTACCAGTACAGCTACCATATTGCAGTGCTTGACACACGTACTAGAGCAGACAGGAAAATATACACATGCATCAAGTGATTTTTCCACCCTCTTCAGAGATTCAAAGGGTTTCCATATTTGCACACACAGAGAGAAATATTCATATAGACACACATTTGTTCATGTAGCTCTTGCCATACATTTTTTTTAACCTTTCTTAAATGTTTTCAAACCTTCTTTAAATAAAGGATGCTTTTGCATCTTCCTTATATTGTACTTGAAAGAAAAGAAGGTAAATTGTCTATTTGTGATAAAGAAACAATTCAAATTTTCTCTATGAACTTGCATATGATATATTACTCAGCTGGCTAAATAGGGACAATCTCTTGTCTACTAGCTGTCTCTTGATACAGATTTCAGTGATCTGTCCAAACTGGTAGGAGCATAACATGCTTCCATCATCTTTAAAAAGCTCAGGGGCAGTACACAGATTTCACTGGGACACCAGGACTTCCTCTCTGGCCTTGATACCTTTGACTCCAAGTCAGCATAGAAATGAAGCAAACACTCAGCATTATGTGGATTCAAGCTAAATATGTATTTAAGTGCTATAAAGACCCTTAACAAATTCCATAGGCATGGCCTTAGGCGGTTTCACATAACCATATGGACCCTTTTCCCCATGTCACAGGGAAACTTTGATGTGTCAAGGCTTCCTCCTGTTTCTGTCTTTCCTTATTATTCCCCTAGGCTGTTTGTCAGCAGTTTTTTCATTGTGCTTGTGACAGTGGTTGAAAATGGCTGTTTAATACAGTAGGGCAGTTGTTTTATCTGTCAATCAAAACTGTGGCATTTTTGGTGTGGGAAGCTGGAGGATATAGCAGGTTTGGACCTGGTCTACTCCCTTTCCTCCTAATTCCTGCATTTCCCCTGGCATTTTGAGTTCAAGTCACTTCTCTCTTAATACTTTATACAAAATCTAACTTCTTACTAAAACACCCCTAACCCAAACCTATCAGTGGGCAATAGCTTGCAAGAACTTCTGTGGCAACATCAGCACAGGTTTCTCATGCCACCATTCTTCTCTCCTGGGGCAAACAAGCTCTTTCAGGTACACATCAGGCAGAGGAACACATCACTTCATCCTGGAATCTTATCTGCAAAGAAGAGTGAAATAACGAAGTTAGCCAGACTTGCAGACCCATGAGTCACAGAGGTAGTGGTCCCATACCTTTCCTTTTCCAAAGCAGCTGGGGTTTGCAAAAATTGTCCCACAAGGTACCTTTTAAAAACATATTCCTTCCTGATCCATTCTGCAGAGTCCATCTGATGATGTGTTTTCACTCTACATGAATCATGTGTGTTTATGGAGATGCCCTCCAAACCCATGTGACGCATGTGGCCTTGCTGCATTGCCTCCAGTCACAAGCAGAAGGCAAAACCAGGAGAGAAAAATGGTTTAGGACTCATCTCTAGAATGTTTTACAGAAGATTGGAAACTGTAAGTAGTAAAACCACACCTTAAGTCATTATTTCAGTAGTAAACCGGCACCAGACAAAGCAATAGCAGATGAGTATTACTGGGTTATAAAGTTGGCCACATAATTAACTGGAACAGTGAGAACAGCAGTTAGTCCATCTATTCTTTAATGAGAAATAATAAAAAAAAAATCTAGGGAAAAAAAAATCCAACCAGAGTTATTTTTGGTTTTTTTTTTTTTTTTCATTTTAATTAGTTTCTACAAGGAACATTTATTGTTTAAAGAGAGATAAATTATAGGTATAAGCTTAACGTGTGTTTATGACTTAGCCTCTAGGAGACAAGAAATCTTTGCTTTTTTCCATCTAATCTGCATTAGAATGAACAGTTGAGGCTGATTGTCCGTAATTCACTTGGAAGTGGCCGTACAGAAAACCTTCTCAACATCTACAGGCCTGGCACAATGCTGTCTGATGAAGAACACCAGGATTGCTATGGTAGAGTCACTCACTGAGTGAGGGGCAGTGTGAAGCTGACCTGTAACCAATTAGCAAGGCATGAAGTATTTTCAAAGCAAGGCCCTTGGTTTTGTCCAAACCTTATAGGGATTCCAAAGGAACTCCAAATCTATGTTTTGGCTGTTTATCAATGGGGCAGTGCACATGCAGTAAGGAGCATTGCTTGTGTGGTTGGTCTGCACACACCTGTATAGAACAGACATTTTGCTTTTGCAGTTACAGGGCTGGTAGATATATCTGCACAGAAAGGGGTGTGTGGGTGCATCAGCGTTGTTTGCCTAAGCCTCCCATGACACCCCTCTCCATGGGTACAACACTCACAGCCACACTGGTGAAGGAGCTGAGCATTTCAGAATGCTGTGCCCTGGAGAGAGGGCAGTATTGTCTTTGTCTTTGCCCTGTATCCACCTCATGTCCCACTGTTTCTCTGTGTCCTTGCACTGTGCCTCCCTCCAGAAAAAATCCAGCACGAGGGATGCCAGGGAATGCTTTGTTTTTTCAACCCTGCCTTGTTTCATTTATCAGGTCAGACCTCAGGGAGGAAGAGGTGGGAGGAAAAAGGTACCTAATTACACTGTGAGCAGGTACAGAGATGGCATATGCTGTTGACCACTGGTTGTATCAAAGAAAAATTCATAACATATCATTAATACGAGCTCTCCCTGCCACAAGAAACAAAGCCACTGTCCTAATAAAGCATAGGGATGGTGCCTGGATGGTGAGAATCTGAAAGGAAAAGGCAATGGAACATTGTGGGGGGCTTTTCTGAAAACTTTCTGAGGCTGCACAGATGATATTCTCTGTGCACATGAGATACGTAAGAAGAGCTTCCTGTGACTGTATTAAGCAGAAATCATGATATGTCCTGAAGTGACCAGTTCCTAGCTGGACATCTGAGACAATTGTCTGCTACCACTTCTATCGCACACCTGAGAGTCACAGACATCTCCCAGGGGATCACCACTGCTGTTTGCTCTTGAAGATGCCACAAGCCCTGGGAAGCTGTGGCCTCTTTAGGTCTGGTTACCTCACTACCAGCTGATCTGGGGAAGAAAGGGCTTGGTTTTGTGTCATAAATGGCATGGTTCCCTAAAGGCTTTTCTCTTCTGACAACACTTGTCCTCCCTAGCAGTGTGCCTGCGTGACCAAGCGTGTGCCTCCCTGACATCTCACAGGGATTGATCTTGCAAGCAGTCTTTCTCACTGGTCACATGTTAAAAACTTGTTTATCCCTGTCCATCTCATTTCACAACATTCCAAGGGACAGTATCTGGGAGACTACTGTCAAATCTGAGTAAGATTGGTCAAGAAACTCAAGTGCTCTGAGGTGCAACAGACTGACAGGCACCACAATGACATGTGCCTGTGTTCTAGGAAACCATGCTAAACCTCAGCACACCGAGGCACTGCCTTCAAAATGCATAGGCTGCATCAGGAGCAGTCCATAAGTTCCTTTGCCTGTATAACTCATCTGCACCTCCCTAATGCTGAAGAAAATTCAATTAAAGAAAACAAATCCCAAAATTTTCAACAACTCAAAATCAGGCAAGTTCAGGTTCCAAGTCAGCAGAGTGACTGCTCAGGATTTGTGTTGCCCCAAATAAAGTAATGCCAAAGGCATGCCCTTAACATCTGTTGTATTGCAGATATATATATTGTATAAAAAACTTCATTTAGCTGAGCTGAGGGTCTTCATGGCCACAGAAAGAGGTTTGCAGATGTTTGTTTTAGTAAGCTTGATGTTCCCATGCACTGAACCCAGAGCTCTGATTTATATGAGTTACAAGCATGGGGCAACATGGCAGGAAACACATCCCATACCCTGGGTTAAAGGGTTGAAAAGAGTCGCAGAGAGTATCTGACAGAAATTACTTCTCCTGAGGCCTTTTTGAGGCCAAAGCCCCAATAAATGGTTCTTCACTGCAAACCAGGGCCCTAACATCTCTCCCATGCCACAACCCCACGCAGGAGAGACCACAGCACTGCTGTTTGCAGGGCCCTGCAAGAGAGAGAGGCCATGCAGTTGTGCTGCATGTAGATGGAGCATGGCTGGTTTTGTAGAAAGCCATGGTCCTGAATGCAAGGGGTGAGCTGAATTGTAGCTGAAGGCTGAATCATCTCTGATGGATCAACACATATGCTCTCACTCACCATCTCTGGAATGTGCAAAGGAGAAAGCAAAGATTATCCAGACTGATGCTGCAAACAGAATTTACTCTGAGCAACTAATTATGTGTCAGGGATGTGCTTGTGGCTGCGAGCACTTGAAAAGTAAGTGGGCAGATACTGACGTAGGAGCCTTCTGTGAGGCTTCTGGTTTTATGAACTGCTGAGGCTGAGGGGCAGGTATGCACACAAGATTACTAATTATATAGTCATGCAAACACACCAGTTCTGTAGCTACACATATAAACTGAGCCACTGTTTAGACATAAGATTCATGTCTCTGTATCTTGTTCATTGGCATCTTTATAGAGGCAAAGGTTTGTGTAAGATGGAAAGTAAGTAGGGAAACCTCAGGAAGTTAATTTTAGTGCTACAGATATAACATCTGATATATAAATGTATTTTAATGTACATGTTAGGCTTAGTGTCAAGCTATTTTCAACTTCCAAATGTATTACAATCTGAGAAGTTTTAAAGCAGAAAGAGACAAGTTGCTTATTCTAAAATATGAAAACCTTAACATGGAGGTCAGAATCTACTCAAAGAACACAAACCAAGTATTTGAACCCAAAACAAGAAGATGAAGTAGGAAATCTGTGGAGATAGTGAGAATATTTCAAATAATTCTCATTTCTAGACAAATGCTGTCCTACAGATCCTTCCTGGCCTTACAGAATAAGAGTGTGTCCTGGTTTCAGCTGTAATGGTTATTTTTCTCTTTCATAGTAGCTGGTGCAGGCAGGATTAAAGTCTTTGAATGCCCTGATTTTATAGGTTTGTGCAAAATACAGCATCAGTTTAGCTGAAGACATCTGGACTCTCCCTGTTAAATGAATAAAGGCTTTTTTTATGCAGATGATTCTCAAAGGAAATAAGAAGTTCACTGGTTGGTGAATAAAACATGGAATAAATTCAAAATATTCCAGAGGGAAAGAAAAACACTGCATAAAATTAAAAAAAAAAAAAAAACAAACCTAACACCAACAAAAAATCTCCAAAACCCCCAAAAGAGGTGAAGTTCTTGATAAAGAGCAGCAACAGAATGCACAGCCTACTCAAAGGCTTTTCAGCCATCAGTAATGACAAAAGGTGATACTAAACATTGCAGAACCCTGATTAGTTTTGTAATAGTGTATAAATTGGTGAATGTATGACTTCAAAAAGAAGATTTAAATGTCCTGCTCTAAGCAGCTTACCAGAGCTCCATGTTTTAAATCTTCATTATTGTTTCTTGCTAATTTGTTTTCACCAGATTCTCCTGCTATCTCCTGTGCACTCTGGTTATGAGACTTTAAAACGATTAAGAGCCCATGGATTTCAAGAGCAGCTGATCTTTTCTACACATTCTTGTTCCAGGAAGCAAAAGCTTCAACACTAACTTAAAATAAACTCAAAACTGTATAGCATAGGTTATCCATTGAAAAACACTTGGGGGGGAGATGCAGGCAAACAGCTCTGTCTACTGCTGATGACTTGTAGCTACTCTATGATGCATTAAGAAAGAAATCAGAGGTATGGCAGATTCACCACTTCAGCACAAATGGTGCCCTTATTTCAGCATCTTTTGAGAGAATGGTGCCGACCAGCATTATTCAGTTGCTTGACCAAGAATGTCAGAAAACAAAACAATTTCATTTTTGAAGAATCAAATTCAAATCCCAGTTGCCCTTCTGAAGCGTAATGCCAGCATGGGGTGCTGGTAGGTTTAAGCTTGCGTGCCCACTTGGGCTTTACAGACACCGTCCATGTCTATGGGGTTTCTACACTACAGGTAGGAAAATGTTACCCCTGCTTAGCCAGGCTGATACACCCAGGGGCACAGGTAAAATCCATGTTTCTTTGCACTAGCCTGAGCAATTTCTGGTCCTCAGGAAGGTGTCTGCCCTATTTCCAGACCAAGGACTCCTCAACTGGCTGTCCAAATGTCGTGTTGCAGCTTGCAAAGCCCTATTATCCTGTAAGAAAGAGCATGGCATTTCATCCAGCCTGCTTAATGCAGAGGGAGCATCCCCACCCCATGAGCTGACAAGCTATGGCCTAGTCTAGTGAAACTGGAGCTTCTCTTTGAGAGGGTCTGTCCCTTCCAGGGGCTGTCCTTAGGTAGGACAGAGACCAAACTGTCTTGATTCGCTCACAATACAGCTTTTCTTTGCCTCCTCCTTAGTTAACCAGAGCAGCAGCTGCCCATGAAACATGCTCAGAGCATCTGGCTTTGGGAGCATACCACCCACCCTGTGAAGAAAGGGGACCCAGGATAAAAAAAAAGCCCATATGCATGTAGCTGATCAAATCCATCACTGTTTTTCCCTGACTTTGGTGTGCTGCAGACAGGAAAGTTCTTGTTTAAATTCTGACCTGACAAAGTCACTTGGAGAGTTGTTTGTCAAAAGGGATGTTCTTTTTCAGGGGGGAATCAATTTTGCAATGACAGGAAGATGCTGCTGCATGCCTGGCCAAATTCATTTGGAAAGGTTCATCTGCTATAAACCAGAGCATCTTTTTCTCTTACTATAGGCAGAAAAGTCTGTTCCAGAAGCAAACTGGGTCTTTTTTTCTCTTTTGCACTACAGTTACTGGGCTGACAGGCATGCTTAAGCTCATTAGACAGATACTGAATTTCAGTGCAGAAAGAAAAGCCAGAAGAGAAGCCAGCAGAAGTCTGGCTTTCAGCAGATGGAAATCTATGTTTTGAGGGATCACCAACAAATCAAAGACCAAAATTTAGCTTGTGGATACAGGAAAAGTGTATGTGAGAATTGGCCTTCCTGTCCTGCAAATCATTTTGTCATTCTTACAGAAAGAATAAGGTTTGGTATCGATCTCTCTTAAAGAATTGTTTTAAATGTATAAACCTCTCTCTGCTGATAATTAACAGCTGCTACATTATTTCTGTAGTAATGCCAGGCAAACCTGCTGAAGGTGATGCTGTATACTGTGGAATAAGAATCCTCCCAGGCTGAAGAGCTTGTAAACGTTTTAGGGAGGCTCATACAGCAGCATCATTACTGGGTTCCCTGACTTGTGCTCTATACGTGAATGTGTGTATATGTGAATATATATCTATACGTGTATGTGTGCACGCTGCTACCAACTGCTGTCCTCCAAGATAAATGAACAAAAGCCAGCAGCAAAACCAGGCTTCATGAAGAGCTGTATTGAAAAAGCCTTTTGTGCTCAATTCAGCAGGTTAGAATTTGTTTTCCCCATGGGCTGTTTCACAGCAAAGGCATAATTCCCAGGGGACTTCTGCAGCCATCCACAACATTGCAGCACAGGGCACATAAGTAAAAATTCTATGAGAAGCTTAGCTTCTAGCACCATTGTGTTAAAATCTACCCATGCTCAAAGGCAGAGGTGCATTGAGAAGCTGGAGTCAGTCCCTTTGGTTGTCAGCAAAGGGCATTATTTCTGGAAATGTTTAGGAAATTAGATGTGTGCAAAGCCCCAGATGGCAGAGTAGTTGTGCTTCTCTGTTCAACCTTAACCCCTATAAGGCTGGCATTAAAACTCAGAACTGTAATATGCAATTTCCATCAGTAAGTTAATAAATACCCACTCATAATTTGCAATGCTCTGTAAAGTGGAGGTGTCCTCTGACCATTTTTTAATGAGGAAAGCGAGTTTTAGAGGGAAATATGCTCATCAACAGGGCATGCACATGCACATATATGTAGCTAAGATGGACATGGATGTATAATTAATGTCAACACACAGAGCTGCTTCTCTGCTGACTGCAAGATCCGGCATAAGCTTGGCAAGTGTGAGAGAGTGGCTGCTGAGATTATTGGGAGTGAATTACTTGCTTGATACAGAACACATCTACAATTAATAAAAGTTGGAGATCTTTTTATGCAGAAAGTAATGGTCCAGGAGCTTTATGTATCCCTGTAGGGACAGGTGAGAAGAGACAGCCTCTGGCACTGAGAGTCGCTTCTTTGGACAACGCTGATCCAAGGGTACTGACAGTCACTTTGTACTGTTGAATTATTCAGGAGTCCTTCACAGATGACTGCAAGCAAGAGAGAGTAAGAAGTCCAGGAGGAAGTTTAGAGGGAAATATTTAGTGCTCTCAATGAGAAAGCTAGGCATAAGGCAGATCTTCACAGAACTTCAGGCCAGTATAGGGTGATAGGCTGCCCGGACAGACACAGGTTACACAAAGAAGGCATTTTCACCCTGTCAGTGAAAATCTTTGCAAGAGAAACTTTTTGAAAATGAAAAAGTTACCCATAAATTACTCAAACCAAAGTAAAAAGGTGGAAGAGACCAACTTAAGCACTGTTAAGGTCAACTGAAAGCCATATGTTGCATTGTAGCATTTATATGGCACATGTGACAGCATTGTGGGGCTGTCCAGCCAAATCTGAAGAAATTATATTTCTTCTATTTATCAGTATAGAAGAGTGTTCTCTACACAGGTTGCAGATTAGGTTTGTCCCTTCAGCCATGGGACATTAAAAACAGGGTTAAATTGCAAGGTTCTTTTCTTCCAGACGTGTGAAACACATAATAGTAATGTACCAAAATGACATTTGACCTGCTGCCCAGGCAAAGGCTTGGAATTGTTGTCCCCAAGAGCTTTTCAGAGACATTTTCTTGGTCAGTTTCCCAAAAGCTCAGTGTTTTAATGCCCAACAGCCTCAGGAGCAGCTGGGAGAGTATTCATGCAGACAGTGAGCACAGTGCTGTGGCCTCAAAAAAAAAAAACCTTATTTCTCAGCAGGATTTCATCACCTTCTTCCTTGAATTCAGGCCACTGCATATACCACACAGTGGTTCACAATTAAGACAACCCTGCATCCTAAGTCCTAGGAGATACAGTTCAGTCAGACAGCGGGATGCACTGAATAGCCTAGGTTACCTCCGTAGGATGCTTTTGTACCTTTAGAAATAGATAGTTCCCTTCAAGGACTGGTGACAGATATTTAATGGTAAACCATGTGTCAGAGGCAGCCTACAAGCAAAGAATACAATATCTAAAGGATGTCCCTGTTCATTTGTCAGGATGTCTGCTTTCTGCCAGCAGACACCAGGAAATCTGTGTGGGGCTTTTTTTCACTCTTTTCTCAGCTATCCTTCCTGAGCTTTTTGCTCCTCCTTTCTTCAGCTCTACTGCTCTCAGGAGCAGCAAGGCTTAAGAAAAAGCCGGCTTTAGGGATATTTCTGGTCATCAGGACAGTGACTAGGCAATGGATAAGGAATTTGTTACACTTTTTGTATTTTTTTTTATAATATCTTTGCTGTATTTTCTCTGAGGCCTTCAGGAAAGCAGCAGCTCTGTGGAACCAGTGGCAGAATTGTAACCCTGACAGGGAGCTGAAAACTTCAAGTTCTTAGCTGGTCCGTGATGTGCAAGGCATATTCATCCTGGAGAAAGAACCACTAAAGCATGTTCACGCCAATTTAAGTTTTGATAAACCACAGATTCGCAGGCAGTGGACACACCATCCAAAAGATCTCAACTAGCACTAATTGTACTAAGTTTTCTTTTCCTTAAATTCCTGGGTCATTTTAAGCAGAGCATCAAGAAAATCACCCTATGGCAGTGTTCCTGCTATGAGAATGAATGTCCATATTATTATCCAAATGACAGGAAGTGGCAGAAATTGCGCTCTTGCTCAGCAAGCCACAGAACTGAATTTACACTTTGTTTTTCTCTTTTCTTTTTCACCTCTCAAATTGAAGTTCAGAGTCCCTACAAACTCTTACCTTGATTACCACTGGCTGTGAGCCAAAGCACACTTTGCTCAGTTTTCTATAAAATGCAAATCATGAGCAATCCAACAGCTTCCTGCAATATCTTTCATTAAGGGAAGACGGTTCTACAGGATGAGAAGAGGGAGCATGTGATGCTCTCTGAAGCACCTCAACCAGCTCTCCTCTGTTAACCTGCCTCCATGTCAGCCTAAGAAATAGGGCTGACTCAGGAACAGCTCAAGCAAGTTCAGCAAGGACTACATAATGTTTAGAGATTTCCTAGCAAAGGTAAAATCTGGGTACTACTCAAGGAAAATGTAGCACGCTGAATTCAATAGACCAGGAGATATGAGGCTGCTGCAGCTCCACACACCCAGGTCCAAACTGTAGTGAGCCTAAAGATGTTTTCCTAGTAGGCACATGCACACAGAGGATGTTTATATACCACATATATATATGTGTATGTATGCATGGCTGGAGACACAGGTCACAGACATTTGCATCAATGCAAACAGTGCATATCTCCTGACCTATGAACTAGATGCAGCTGACCCTGTTTAGGATAATGCTTCCCAATAAGAGAGGAGTATGTCTGTCCTGATGGGAGTCAGGCATGGCAAACAGCAGACTCAAGCACCCCAAACAGCATGTATTGCCATCTCCCTACACTCCAAATTGCATGCGCTACTGGGTCTCACTGCATTGTTTTCCTCTGCAAAACCCCCAGGTAACGTCACCTTATAAACCATTAATATCACGGTCCAGGATGTCTGTTGCTTTTATCCCAGGAATTCGTGGTGCGCTTGCCTCACCTGCATGAAGGAGACACACCGGGGGCATTCTGTGGCAGACACATTGCTATTTATTTTCTCCTGCTACAAAATTATAAAGGTGCTTTTCAGACACTGATCTCTTCAGTGCTGTTGGAGCACAAAATACTGAAGAGCAACAGTGCAGCCACAGGGGAAGAGCAAAGCTGATCAGATAACCTGAAAAAAGAAATGCCTATTTCATCTTTGCTTTTCCTTATCCTTAGGTTTGATGCTAATGTTTGATGTTCAGTTATCTCTCCTGACAAAAGCTCTCCAGAAAAAAGTACAATCTTGCTCTCTATTCCCTCACTGCATTTCATTGGAGATAAAACACAGCCTCTCTGTGGAGTTCGTTTCTCTGGCACATAATTTTTTGGGTTTGTTTTTAAAAAGAGCTGAACAAGGATTTTGTCAGATTAACTGGCTTTCTCATAATAAAGCCTTGAGCAGCTATAATTGTATAGTTGGCTTTGTTTACAATTATATCAGCTTCTCTTTTCTCTGTGATTTATTTCCCAGTGTTGTTATCCAGCATGCGTACATGTTTGGTTTTGGTTTTTGTATTGTTGTGGAGTTTTTTGCAAATGGGATGGTTGTTCCTCAAATGCCTGAAGCTGTTGCTGTGCTAATTCCTTGACTTATCTTGTTATGTCCTGTCCAACCTCCTACCACAGGCAGGGACACCTTCCACTAGAGCAGGTTGCTCCAAGCCCCATCCAACCTGGCCTTGAACACTGCCAGGGATGGCACAGCCACAGCTTCTCTGGGCAACCTGTGCCAGGGCCTCACCACCCTCACAGTGAAGAACTTCTTCCTTCTACCTAACCTTCTAAACTAAATCTCCCCTGTTTAAGCTTGAACCCATTGCCCCTTGTTCTATCACTACGGTTCCTGATGAAGAGTAACGAATGCCTTAAGCAACAATCTGGTTTCAGTAGAGTACATTCGACAGCCACCCTCATACATCCCACTTTCCTGGCCTTAGAAAAGAAATCGCTCTCCTTCAAACTCCAGGTGTTTTTCAGTCCCACAAAACATAGTAGCTGGTGAGCATGGCCCCATGAGCAGCACCTGATGTAGGCAGTCTATTTTCACTTTTTGTTTCTACAAAGTTTTTCAAATTTTACTTGAAAAAATTGCCAGATTTCGAAGACAAAAGCCATGGGATATTGAAGAGCTTTCAGCTCCAGGTTAAGTCTAAGAACCCCTGCCACAAATCCTGGAAGATCATAAGCTGCCACAAGACTTAAACTGGAGAGATGTAGTTCATGAGGAAAAGCTCAGAGGAAGCTCTCTGTGACTCCTGCCTTTTAAGATAACAACCTTGTGTGTTTAAACACTTCCACACCTCCTACACAGTTCAATTTCTGATGCAGACACGATGCCTGTGATGCACAGACACATGTCACAGTATACTGCAGGGCAAGACAGACTTGAAGATGGTTTTGTAGACCTGGGTGAAAAACACAGTCTGGAAAATGGATGAAGGACTGCACTGCTTTTCTCTCCTCAGCTTTGTAAAGTGACATTCCTGCCTATGAACCAAAGGATTCAGCACATGAAAAGCCCCAGAATTATAGTTGTGCAAGCCAGTATTGCTGTGAGGGGTGCTCACAGGGAGAGATTTTCTCAGAAAGTGTCAATGCCAGCTTGAACCCTCATGGTAGAAAAACACAAACAAAAGCAAACCACAAGTAATTACTCATTTTTGTGGAAAACGATAGGCAATAAAAATGCTCCCAGGGTTCACAGTGCACTAAAACTGACAAAAAATACTCACCATGTATCTGTCAAGAAGCTCACCTTGCAGCAGGGAGAAAGCATGAAGCTCAGCAGCTAGGATCTCCAGTACTTTGGGAGGGAGTGCAAACATGAACTGTAAAAACTTCAGTTATCCTGCAGCTTGCATGAAATCTGTGGGAATTCATCAACCACACTGGAAAAACACAAAAAAAGAGTGAATGAGCAAAGTTGGGCAGAGGGTTTACAGCTTAATTCAAGATCAGTCTGAGCCTTAAAATATGTAAGTTTGCCTCTTTGCCTACAGAACTCCTGTGAATGAGTTATCCAGCAGCATTTCCTTCTGTTAGCTTTCCTGGCAAGGCTGCAATCAGAATAGAATTTCCATGTCAGAAGGAAAGCCACAAGTAATGCATACGGGAAAAAAAAACGGTAATTCGCAGATTGATGTTTAAGAGTCCATTTTGACTTTTTTTAGTAATAAATTTAACTATCTCCAAGTTATCTTACAAGTTATCCAAGTTATACCACTGTAAGGGTGGTGAGGCACTGGAATGGGTTGCCCAGGGAAGTTATGAATGCTCCATTGCTGCCGGTGTTCAAGGCTGGGTTGGACAGAGCCTTGGGTGGCATGGTTTAGTGGGAGGTGTCTCTGCCCATGGCAGGGGGGTTGGAACTAGATGATCTTAAGGTCCTTTCCAACCCTAACTATTCTATGATTCTATCTGATCCCAAAACTCATTTGGTTACAGAAATGCTATAATCAAAACGGGGGGAAAAAATCTGAATGGTTTTACAGGAAGAACTATTAAACTACTATGCTTTGTCAACCTGGTCACTCACATTGTTAGTTGGACAGCAAGGAAGGGGGGGTATGTCTTTTGTCTTTCTCAGCCAGGCTGGGAGGTGATCAGAGGGGAACCTTTGAGAGCAATCAGGATTCCTCATGCAAACACTCGGATCTCTGAACTCAGATCTCCAAGAAGCATCACCAATAGCAGATTCCAGGAAGACAGCAGAGCACTTTGAAAGTCTGTACCTCTAATTAGCATGCATGTATTTCCCTGCAGGGCAGAGAGACTGGAGGCTCTGCAAGTTCATGCAGATGTAGGGGCTGTTGTTATTTGGTTATCTACTTCTCATGTAAGCTACAGCCTGATGATCTTAGCTTTAACCCCGTGCCTTTAATCCTGCACTCAATTTAGTGTCAGTGTGGGGCTGGGAAGGACTTGCTTGGCAGTTCAGGGCTGAACTCCCTGAGGAGGGGAAAGAGGAACTGAAGATTGGGAAGAACACAGGCTCATCCATCAGTTGCAAAAGGTGCCCTTTCAGCCTCTGTAGCATTCATGAGATGCAGGGTTTTCATCCTCACTGCTGGAAACTACCTTTACTCCTTGCCATCTGTGCTTAACCTTTCTCGTCTTTAGCTCTCCTGTCAACCTCATACCCACAAGGGAAGAGCAAGTCCTTCATGCAGTGCTCTCTCTAGAAGACACTGTGCAATTTCACTTCATTTCAGTTTCTGTTGTGTTACTTATCTCTCACAGCTGACTCATTCATCCAGCCAAGGCAACATGCAAACAGAGCAACATTAGCCCGCTCTCCTCTCTGCATGGTGCACGTGCCAATGTGCAAATCACCATGCTGTGTAATGAGCAGAGGAGTGACAGTGCTGAACAGCACGACTCACTGATTCTGTCTTACACATTGAAACATAGATGATCATAAGAAGGGAAAATAAATTTAAGTTGGTCTTTTCCATGAAGGTAACTGTTTGAAGGAATGCTCTGTTTTAATACTTTTGTATTTCACCTTTCACTTGACAAAGAGAGATACTATCAATCGGCGTAACAAAAGCAAACCCTTTGCAAGGTACTGCAGCAAGGAGCCTCCTTCTTAAGTAAGCTTTAGAAAAATCACTCACCTCTTCATTCAACAGTCAAGAAGCAGGTATCCCATCTCAGAAAGTGTGCAATTCTGTCTACAACATCCTAAAAGCTAAAGACAGTAGAGAAACACTGAAGAGGAGTACCAAGACTATTGGATGATCCATCATGACTGCTATGTGAATGACTACTCCGCTGGTATCTGTGGCTCTTGCACAGCACATGCCTCTCATGGTACCTAAACACTATTATAAGACTGGACAGCCCACCTTGTCAAGATCTGATGCTGTTTTACTGTCCTGACAGCTTCCTGGCTTTGGCTTCTTTCTATTTTCATTTTAGAGCATGTCCACATTAATATTAGTGGCTGAAATGTGTGTTCTCATTATGAATGAAAATCTGCTCTTCCAAAAAACTAATCAAGCAATACATTCACACCTGAAGCAGCATTTTAATGGAAGAAAAGCTTCATGTGCATGTTACTAAATATCTCTTCCTTACAGTTGCATACTGCTTCCATTATTAGGCTTTCCTAACACTCAGCCATGCTGATAAATGACATTTTTTGCTATGATGAGAAAGTAGGGACATTTTGTATAGGTGTTGGTCTATTTCACCTGCCTAGAAAATACATTGAAAGATAAAAAAGCAAATTCCTTCTATTTCTTAACACAATACTCTTGTCCTTTCACCACAGAACACTGGATTTCCCAAACTCACATCCAAACCTGTATCCTGATTACTAGTCACATAAATGTATGCTGATATGGTGATGCTGTCCTCAAATCAGCTCATGATCTGAGGGAGCTGAAACTCTTAGGGAGTTTTCTGCTGTGAAAAGAAATTAATTGATCTCTTCTTCCCAGCACCAGCCTAAGCTACTTAGTAGGGTAGCTTTATTTATAACCATTTTGTTATTTGCAGTGTGCTGAAAGACAGTAAAAATACTTTGTGGTTTAACCCCAAAGTGAAATACTTAATTCCCTCTACTGAAGCACCAATTTTCGTGTCGGGAATCGGAGAGTTCATTCACCCTGCCACAGCCAACAAGCTACACATCTTTCTAATTGTGGGCATAGTTTCCTCTCTCTTCCACGTAAGGAGAGAAGTGGTCCTTGGGTTTGACAGCTAGGCACCAAACAGGAGTGTGAGCTATGAGCCATGGCATCCCATTCTCTCTCTCAGTCCTTGGCTCACTCCCAAGTTTACAGACACAGACCAGAGCTAACCCAGGAGGTACAGACAGGACTATATTTAGAGAAGCAACATACAGTGAGATGCAGTGGTGTTCCTGGTATCTGAAATCTAGCTCAGCAGCTGCAGCATGACGATGCTCCTTCTCCTTGTTCTCATACACAAAGTTGTACACATCCCATCCCCTAAGTAAATGCATCCATCCAACCAAGATACCATATTGGAGCACAAGATGGGTGGAAGACTGGCTGGCCAGTCCAGCTCAAAATGAACAGCATAACTAGGTATCTGCCCAGCTCTGTTAGGTGTGGCCTTTAGGAAGACATAATTGCTACCTGAGCAGCATGCTGTCTGTCAAGTCAAACAGAGGTAAGTATAGAGATCACATTCATGTCCAGAAGAGCTTTGCATAGCCCCATCTACCACAGCCCTGACTGTGGGAGCGTCTCGTGTTAGCAGCACTTTCTCCTTCATCCAGCCTGGCTTCTCTTTGCTCCTGCCCAGGAGACTGCCACAGAGCTGAACACACGAGCAGCACAGAGAGATCACTGCTCCCTTCTCCCTTCTCTCCTCTCTTTGCCTGGCAAACGCAAGAGAATTAGCGACTCCCAAGAAGTGAATGTAATTTTTTTTTTTTTGGTAGCCAATAATTAAATAAGTAAAATTAAATACTGCAATTGTCAGAATGGTGAAGGATGGCAAATTACAGTAATGCTTTCCAAGATATCTGCGTTGTAAACTTGGTTGTGGCATGCAACTGCACTATAATTTGCCAACCTGTTGGTCAGAAATTATGATTTTACTCTTACTTATGACACCCTTCCACCTTGTGATGGATGTGTCTTTGCATGAGACAAATATAAGCTATAAATGTATAGCTCAGAAATAAATTCTTATCAAGGTATTGAAAAGTTGGTTGGGTTAGCATTTTAAATACAGCCTGCATATTAAAGAAAATAGTGCCCGACTAAGGTAAAGAGCTGAGGAAGCTACCTGAGCAAAGAAAGCAAGCTCAGTAAATGAATGACAGTGCACCATATGATCATGGCACTTGCAAGTCTTACATCTAATGGAAAAAGCTGGCAAAATCAAATAAGTCTTTACATACCTAGTTCTGAGCTACTCTGTGTTTAAAGAATTGTGAGACTGGAACTGCAGAGCAGGGAGCAGAACTTCAGTTCATCATCACAAGTCTGGTTGTTCTGCACCATTGGCAGATGGCATAAAGCGAAATACTTCACAAGGAGGAACTTAGTGTGGATCAGTCTGCCCAGGCACACCTGACATTAAAAATATTTAACCTATAAGTGCTTAGAACAATTTTAATTGCACTCTGGGGCACAAAAAGAGGCGTTTGAGTTATAGTAAAGCTCATCACCCCTCCCACAAACTGTATACAGTCAATCACTACACACTGATTTTACATGGCATGACATAGGAAACCTGCTTAAAGCTCTGTTTGAAACTAAAAGTGTTTCAGCACTTGAGGAAACTATTTTCTCAGACAAGACCACTTGCTAAATTCAACCCATAAATAGTTTGCACCTCCCTGAATGCCTTTTCTCCACTAGTTTATTACTGATCAGAATTTCTCTGCTCAGATCCCCCAAGCTGTTCCACAAGAAGAGAAGAAACCTGCCTCAGCAAATACGCTCTTCCTTGGGAGAGAAACTGGCAATCTACATTGGGCCTGCCAGAAATCACCTAAAAAACAGCTGAAAAGACAAAGTGGAGCTCAAACTGCCACTGGAGAACAGCTGGGTCTTACCCCTTTACAGTGTAGTGCTGCAAGACCCAGCAGTCAGTGGCCCATCTCTAAAGGCTATGGGCAGCCCTCTGCTTGATTCACGGATTAGCTGTGTGACCTACCTCTGCCAAGGAAGACAGCCATGAACCAGGACACAGCTGTCTTTCCACGCTACGCTGTTGCCAAAAAGCATCCATACAAACTCACCATGAGTGTCCTCAGTGCCTCCCCCTCTCCTATCTCTATGTACCAGATGCACAAAGGAGTGATTAGTTTGGGGTTGTTTCAGCCCAGCTACATCAGTCAGGCCTCCAGTCGGCTAGATCAGGAGTATGCTTTTAGAGAGGGATGCTTGAACAAACAGCACATTTGCCAATATTCCCAGCAAAGGGAACTAGCAGCAAATACAGCAGGATGTTAGAGTTGTAAAAGGGATTAGCAGTGGCAGCCTGAAAGTCTGTTTCTTCTGCTTTTACATTTCCTAAACAATATATCCCTATTTTCTATTCTTACACACACACGTATTTTATTTTTTTTGTTTATTTTACATTGCAGGTGGGTTTTTTTTCCTCAAAACACTGGAAGAAAAGGACATCAAAACGTAAATAATTACCCTGACTTCATATTTTAAAACACAAGCATGTGCAAAACAGCAACAACATAGGAAGGTAAATCTGCTACGAGTTTCTTCATTTTTCCCATTACCAGAGACCACTCTCAAGTGGAACAAAATCAGCAAAGAATTCGATAGAAATGGGGGTTGATACATGTAAATTCAAAGCCAGATCTTTTCTCATCACTGCTCATCCAGGCCAGGAACATGCAGGGAAGGAAACCTTCCAGCACAACTGACACTCGGTAATACAATTTATCTCTCTTCCAAGCCAGTCACTGCAGCTTGAGCAAATCCTGGGTGCTGACACTGGTATGTCCATCTATATGTAACTCTTCCCTCCAGCCTGGCCTGCCCCAGGGTGTTATGGTGCTGCTCCTGGGGTTTTGCAGCTCTTCCAGGACTTTGAGACAGCACCAGGATCTGTGATGTGCAGGGGAAATAGCTCCTGGGGTCTGCAAACAAAAGGACTGACCAGCAGGGAAACACAGACATAGGATTTTGAACCTTGATAAAGACTGTGGGAGAGAATACCTATCAAAGATGGGGCAAGGAAGGTTTGATAAGGTAAAAGCTATGCCATTGCCTGCTCACCCTTTAGGGTACCACACGCTACAACTCAAGGATCTCCCACCACAGGCACAGCTATCAGACAGCACTTGCACTGGTGGTGCTGGACACAGTCCCTGCTATGCATTCACATTTCAGGCATTGCTGTGTACCAGAAAAGGGGCCACCTCCCCACTCCAATGAGCAAGCATAGGCTCTGATGCTGAACAGCATCTAAGCCAAGGCTTGAAGCTCAGCATATGTTTCCCATCCTCCCCTGCATGCCTGACTACCCCACAGCATGCATGCCTGGCATTTCCTTCCAGACAACATTTCCCACATCTGATGAAGTGATACCAAAATAGCTATGCTATTTCCCCTCAGTCATCCAGGGCCAGCTTTAACATCACGGCTGTCTTCTTGGAGATGCTATCTAAAAGGTGCCATGAGTCTATGTTCCAGATTCCCTTGTGCATGAAGAGCAGAGATCCCCATTTCTCTCTGCATGTTCTGGCCAAATGAATGCTTTTCTCAAGGGTTCTCTCTCACATCACAGTTCCTTTGTGGAACAAAAAGGGAGTTTGACAAAAAACAAGACTCACAGTGAGAAGTATTCATGGGACATCACCACACAGTGCCAGCAGGCCTGGCACAGGGTCTGGGCTCTTCCATGAGCGTTTGCTTTTCTCATTTCCAAGAAACACCCCCTTTTTTGGGGTTTGTTTGCCTCACCTGGGAAATGAAATCAGCCAGAAGCATAAGGAAGGATGAGGAAGCAGTGCTTAGTGTAATAAAATCTTTCCCTGATGTATACTATTTTTGTGGTTTCACCTGCTGGCCACTTGAAAGACTGTGCAGCCAGAAGAATTACCAGTCTACAGTCTGTAACATATTCTTATGACTACAGCTATAGCAGTTTAACTCAAACATAAATAGGTGACACAAAGACAGGGAAATGTCAGGAGCACCGTGATGAAATCATCTGGATAAACAAAAGCTGTTGCTGCTGAATTTGGTGTTAAAAACAAATAATTAAAGAGAAAATTCAAAGGACCTGAGGTGTCTGCTGCAATTAGATGTGTTAGATAAGGGGAAAGGAACCAGAAAGAAATTAACACAGGTGATAACCAACTCCTTCCAAAGGCCAAGAGAAACAAAACAAATCACAACCAGCAAAGCTCAGAGAAAGACAATGAAGGACTATTTTAAAATCTAAATATTTAAAAACCTAACATATACACAAATCAATGTGTCAGATTTACAGGGACTACTTTCATATTTCAGTGTTGTTAATTTCCTGTCTTTTAAAGGAAAGGCTGTCTGAGAAAATGAGTCCTTTTAGGAGGAGAGAATTGGACTGGAGCACCTCCCATATAAAGATAGGCTGAGAAAGTTTGGGCTATTCAGAAGAGAAGGCTGCATGGAGACCTCACAGCAGCCTTCCAGTATCTGAAGGGGGCCTATAAGGATGCTGGGGAGTGTCTCTTCATGAGGGACTGTAATGACAGGACAAGGGGTAACGGGTTCAAACTTAAAGAGGGGAAGTTTAGATTGGATCT
>JASSUY010015066.1:9754-28046 GCA_032466535.1 Forpus xanthops
AAGTCCTTGGCCAGCCTAAACACTCCAAGCCACAACTATAAACACTGGTGTTATCAGCACTGTTCCCAAGCTGAAAAAATCCAAAACACAGTGCTACACCAGCTACTACTTAAAGGGGAAGAATGCTGCTGCTGAACCCGTGACACAAGGTGTTCTTGAAATCTCACTGGGCAATTGGACATGTAAATACTTTTCAAATTCAGTGAGTTTCCAAATGGTGAATCCAAGTTTGCATGGGGCTAAAGCTTGAGGGGAAAAAAAAAAAAACCCACAAGACAATTTTCTAAGTTCTTTTCTGCCTTTTAAAGGAGATTTTTTTCCTCTTTTTATTCTGTTGGTATTGCATGTAACTGTGCTACAATTGATTAGCTAAAAAGGATGCAATAATGCACTTTCATAGCTTAAATTTTTATTTTCTTTTTCAAATAGGAAAATTATTCAAATCCCTGTGTATAGTTCTAGAGTACTTACTAGGTTTCCAAGTTGGAGACCAATGGTTAAGTTAATAAATCTTAGCTAAATTAGTAAGACCTTGTACTTATCTCATCATGATGGTTAAACCTTATTTCATGTATGTTTCCAGGACAACTTTGCATAGGGCTGCTCTGCCTCACTGTTTGCATCTTTGAAATGGCAGTGTCTGACTTACTGTATGCTCTTAGGAAATCAACCAGCACATAGTGAAGTAGTTACTGTCACAGATTAAAAATTAAATAGAAGAAGAAATCAAGGGAAAACCTTGCTTAAGCTGAAAGCTTTTAGTACAATTAAGTTTGTTAGAGTTCTCAAAATACCTTATCTTGCAATATATTGGGCTGTTATTGGGAAGCCACAGTCTTTCATTTGGAAGAGCTGAACATCAAATTCTTAACTGACGCAATCCAATGACTGGATTTATGTATGAGGTGAAAATGACTGCTGAAGTTTCCTGAGGCCAAATTCGTTGCGTCCAGATTTCACAGCTTAGACGTAGCAGTCACTGCAGTGTATAATAGTCCTAGGCTTTTTCAACACATAAAAGATAGAATCGCCTGGAGGGATAATGCAGATCTTGGGTGAGCTGTCTCTCAAGGCTCTTACCTGGACAAAGGTCCTAAGCAAATCACACTTGTAAAATGGCTGCCTGAAAACAAATTGGATGAAGCTGACACTTTTCCACTTTTACTTACAAATAAATCCTTCACACATTTTCAGTGCAACTTAAAATAGTTCAAATAATTTCCCATCCATCACATTCCTTCAAATGACTTTTTACAGTTGGATCAGGATTTTCCTAGGTGTGGAAATAGCTGAGTTCTAAAAATACTGCGCTATATACATTCACTTTTATATAGATGTGACAGTAAACATATGTTACAGTCACTTCAGTTATTTTATCCCACATTTTTAAATGAGTATATAGGATTTCTGGTCTTGGTAGAACAGCTTGAAGACAACTTCCACAGTCTTGGAATTCTTCCTTTCAGCAATTGTTCCTGTGCATGTGTGTATATGTGCATGCATGTATATATATGTATAAACACATACACACACATATATACATATGCACATGCATGCACATCTATGTTCATCTATATATAACCAGAATGCACTGCATAATGCCTGATTTCTCTACATTTGTACAGCTCTAGCATTAACATTCAGATTAGCAACTCTTTATGAAAGAAAGCAGTGAAAACTTGCAGTGAAACTAAATTGTTTGCCAGACCAAAGCAAAACTTCACTTTTATCTGCTTCACCTTCAGATGCTACTACAGGACACATATCTGCCATGGGTTCTGTGCTATACCTGCTTGAAATAAATGTCTCCAATACCTTGGGGTACTCCATTGATGATGGTTGCTTATGTTTAGCAGCAGAATTGAGACTTGCTCCAAATGTAGAACAGACTAATTAATTCATATTGCATGCCTATACCATACAAAAAGAAGACCTGAGGCCCTCAGAGTGGGAACTTGGGGACATTTTTCTTAGACACAAACCATGATTTAGGATGTGCTGCATTGGCAAAAAGGGGATTTGCCTGAAATTGTCTATTAAAACCTTCATTCATTAAGGTTGGTGGCAGGTACCACGATAATACATGAAGACTCCACAGGAATGGAGTTACAACAGCTGTAAGATAAAGGGTGCAAGGTAACCATCTCACAGTGTGGAAATGCACATTTTTGATTCCAGTCTGTCCTGGTCCCCACTTGTAAATAACAAATACAATGTGTGTTAGGAAGACAAACAGCAAATGCACTGAAAGTACCACAGGGAAATTCAAAATTACATAGCAGAATCTTTTTTTTTTTAAATTTTAATGAGAGAAATGTGGCGCTTTTTCCTAATATATCTCCTGCAGCCAGTTTTGCAAATGTTTGTCAGGGAGAAAAGAGGTGCATGACTTCTGCTGTTCTCTAGTTCACAGTTCTTAGTTGTTTTCTTCTTCAGCACCCAGAATAGGTTAAAATTATAATGGGAAGAGTCTTCTGAGAAGTAACTTAGCAGAATTAATAGAAAACGTATTTCTCTTTAAAGACCTGAAGTGGAATTGTATTTTGGGTTCAGCAGCAGCAGTCATTTTTCTCCTCCCTTGTAGCTGCTTAGTGCGGTGTTTTCAGCTTCAGTCTGAGAACAGTGCTGATAACACCGATGTTTTAGTTGTTGCTAAGTAATGCGTACCCTGATCAAAGAACTTTCAGTCTCTCATGCTCTGCCAGTAAGAGGGGGCACGGGAAGCCAGGGGAAAGCAGAGACACGACACCTGACCCAAACTAGACAAAAGTATTCCGTACCACAGCATGTCGTGCTCAATATATAAATTGGGGGGAGTTACCTAGAAGGCCCAGATCGCTGCTCAGGTCAGGCAGGGTATCAGTTGGCAGGCGGTGAGCAATTGTATTGTGCATCACTTGTGTTATTGTTTTGTTTTGTTTTTCCCTTCCCTTTTTAGTTTTATGTTCTTTCCCCTTGTTATTTCCCTTATTATTATTATTAGTGGTAGTGGTAGTAATTTTTTATTATACTTTAATTACTGGACTGTTCTTAACTCATGGGATTTAGGTTCTTTCCATTCTCTTGCATCCTGCAGGGAATGGAGGAGTGATGGAAGAAGAGAGGGTGTAAGTGAGCAGCTGAGTAGTTCCAAGTTACTTGCTCAGATTAAACCACAACAAATTGTTTTATCAGTTATCTTTTGAAGTGCACATACCAGGGATGTGTTCTTTTATTGCCTGTCTACAATTCATTACATTTGTACCTAAGCTATCTGAATAGATTTTAGACAGGATATAACTTCATTTTTTATTCCTACTGGAAGCAAAAAACAAAGTCCTATCTTTTTATTTGTGAATGATGGGAAGAAATGTATATAGTTTTACTAAATTATACTTAATTTCCAAAGCAGCTGAACATCAGAGTGAAAAAAGTATGTTATTAAAAAAAATAAATGAAAATATCTTCTTATTATCACCCCTTCCATTCTCACAGTCAGCTGTTGAGTTTAGGAAATAAATTTTCCATGCAAATTTCAATGTCTTTTCCCCTTTAAAATTGCAATTTTCCAAGAATTTTGAAAAATTTTACTGAATTTTGAAAAAGCAGCCTAGAAAATACCGCATTGAATTGAAGCACAAAACATGATAACAGAAAGCTGAATATTGCATCTGAAATTTAATATTACATGTTTTCAAATACATGCATGTGTGAAAAGTAATGCCAGAGATTTTTCAGGAAGGTTCTCATTTTGTGAAAAGGCCTTCCTCTGTCTAAATACTAAATAGTATGAAGAATGTCAGCAGATCCATTTTGGGGAACAAATTGAAAGTGAGCAGCAGTGGAATTACCTGAGTATGCCCCAAACAGTGGACACAGATTTTACCATGGTTTGTTAATATTTCCCATCCACAGTGAGTGATGATAAAACTACTACCTGAAACCCAAATATTATCTGTTGCATCCATGTACATCAGTTACCACAGGTAAAGTCTTTAGTTTCCCTGAATATTTTTGCTGAACACATGCATCTGCATTATGAGGATTTTTGCCTCCTACCGAAGTGCCATCAGGATTCATGAGAGAGGCAGGAGAACACACACCTTGTTCTCCAGCTGCACTGAAGCATAGCTTCAGAGCACACTCAGTCTCTTTTTACTCTCCCCCCTCTCTGCAGGATGACTAAGGTAAGGAAGAGGAGATCTACTTTTCCCCAGGAGCCTTGTAATTGAAGCATGCCCCTGGGAGACAGGAGATCTGACTTCAAAGCCCTTCACTGCCCTGTATTTACCACATTCCGGGAAAGTGCCAGAATGGGCTGAAAGCCGTCTAAATCCTTCTTGTGCCATCTTTCACTTTTTGCATAAAATGATTAAATGTACTTTGGAGCAGAGCCTGGAGTTAGAATTTCAGGCTTGTTTTACCTGGGTACTGCAGAGTCTTGGGCATTTTTCTCTCCAACTCTCTTGCTCCCTGTTTCCTTTCCTTTGTACTAAATTAGGCTGTGCAAAGTGGGTGATCTTTCATAGGAGAAACTATAAGGCATTAGTACTAAAATGCCTTATATCTTCCAGCTAGAATCCCGTTCAATGTGTGGACTCAAGTCCCTGCTAAGAGAGGATAGCTTTGAACAGTCATTGAGGGAATCAGTGGTTTCTGTTAAAAACAAACAAACAAACAAACAAACAAAACCCACAAAAAACAGCAAAAAGCTTTCTGATACAATGAAGTCTTTAATATTAGTGGGACACCACAATGTCTATATAATGGACAATCTGGATAATGCAATTTAGAAGAGACATCAGGCATAAATCCAGAGCAAGACATAGATGTAACATGGGAAATACTCATGGTTGGGAAGAGTCCCTGGAGTAAAGCTGGGCTTATGTATATGATCTTAGTGCTGGCCATGCAAGAGAAATGACTCCATCCACAAAGCTTCTGCATTGGTCTTTACTGCGTTTTGGGATAAGTAAGGCTCCTCCTTACATGACCAACACTCTGTTTTAGCTCAGGCTCAGCACAAGCTATTCACCTCCATGGTTATTTTGGGGTCAGTAGTTTCTGGAGCAGAGTAGATACCATGAAGAACTTGTCCATGAAATAATAAGGCTTATTTGACCTAAACTGACTTTACAATGAGACATCTTCACTCTATGTCCAGGACATGGTTAATCTACCATCTGGGCAATCAAACTACAGAGAACTGCAATCTGACTGCAGACAAGCTGGGAACTAACATGTAGGGTAAATAGATGCAATGCTTCAATTGGGAGAAATGGTTATGTATGAAGAATAATGGTGGGGATGGTGATGCTCATCTTCCACAGCCTGGGGTCATGTGAAGATGCTGTAAAAAATTCTGTCTGTAGTTTTTAGTACTGTTTAATTAGGTGTTCTAAATCCTGCCCTGACCTAAGTCACAGCTGTGTCTGTTGATTTGTGATGTGATAATTTGCATACAAAGGTTTGGTTAGGTGCAACCAAATAAAGTCTCTCTTAATTATTTACATATTTTTCGAATGTAAGTAAAGTAACTATAGATGTTAAGACAGTGATGTTGTTGTGCAAAGTCATTTTGCAGTAATGTATGAATTTAAACACTCAAATTCCTGCTCAGTAATTTCCATCTCAGGATGTGTGTAGCAGAATTCCCTTGTGCAAAGTTCACCTGTGGTTTCCTTAATAAAAATATGAACTGCTGTTTATAAAGAGAGATTGCAGGGAACTCCTAGGTTGCGAGGCTGCAAGAACCTAAATGCATTTTAAAGTGCAGGGGAAGGTGGGTGGCTAAGTCCCCGAGGTGTCTAGATCTAAGAGACTTAGGCACCCGTATCCCATTGATTCATCGACCCTCTACTCTCCTGAGTGCTGTTTGCCGGTCATATATCCCTGCTTGAAAGAACACTTATTACACTCAGATAAGGAATATTCCTTTGGCTCTGATTCAGATGGATTTGAAAAGTATGATTTTTCTTGGAAGAAAACTGAATCCCTTAACTGTTTTCTCCTGCCACCACAGCACAGCTACTGATTTACAGCAGCATGAGGTCTACTTTTCCACCTACATAATATTTGGGGAAAGCTTATGGCAACATAATGTGTAAATGAGTATAAGCAGGATATGTTTGCTTTTCCTTCCTGCTTGTCTATACAGAGTTGTTCTGGACAGTATCTGTTTTGTACTGAATGCTGCACATCAGGGGTTCTTTACACTGAAGTTTGCACTGAAGGTGACGCTCCCATTTGCCTACTGGGAATAAGCCTCACAGTTTGCACCATCTGGAAGCAAGGAAACACAGCAAATCCACTCTCTCCTGGAGTAAACTAGGCACCAGAATTTGTACCATAACCTCAATGGATGTTTACCAGGGGAAGACAACTTTAAAACCTGGATGACTCTCCTGGAAAAGGGTGTTAAGGGAGATGCTGGACCAATGTTTTTTGTAGCCTAACCTTACTTCTGCCTTGATTAGCACAGGAACTTGCTTTTCTGTGCTGCTCTGAAGATTCCTCTGCCTTCTGTCCAGTCATGTGTCTGGGCTTCCCAGAGCAAGGTGTGGGTCAGTATCCTGTCAAGTCAATTCTCCATTTTAGACTTTTCCCAGTCTACTGCTCATTTCTGTATTTACATGTGTAGGCCCAGGGGTCAAAGAGATAAAGGAATCAACAACAGCAACAACATAAAATAATTAATTAATGAACTTAAAGATTAATGATTATTCAGTTATTCTCAGTTTTCCCCAAAGATCTACTATCTTACTGGTATTCAGACCATTTCTTTTCCTTTCCATGTCAGTGGTCAGGGACTGAGAATATGCTCTACTGGTCAGGGCAAACAGCTTTTGAATTTTTACATGCTTTTAATTTGAAACATTCCTAACTTTACCAGGAGGAGAATTATAAAGCTCCCTTTCAACATCTTGTAATTTATTACCTCTTTCATGAAAAGATTAAATGCATTTGCTACAAGCAGAGTCTTGCATTCAGCATAACCCCAAACCTTGATCGATTCTAATGTGAGTTTTTGTGAACATACTTCTCATGCCATGAAGCTTAATGGGTCTTTGGAAGAGCACTTAGATACTTCACGAGAATGCAATTTAGCCATAGAGTTAGTGACTAAAACACAGCCATCAACATGAATGCTACTGTTTTTCACAGATGAAATGAAATCTTGTGCAGCACACATTGGTCTCCAGCATAAGTCCTTCTGCAACGAGCAATAACATGCAGCTACCTGGTATTAATATTATATATTAAACTCTTCATCTCAACAAATCATATAATAAGATAAACACATACCCTTAATTAAGCATATTTTACTGATGGAGATAATTATTATTCCTCTAGATAGATTGTATCAGTAGTTAATTTCTTTCAGTCTTACATGGCAACAGTTTTCTACATGGAGTTGGTGTTCCCTCAGTATCTGGCTCATGCATATGTAGTTTTGTCTGCTAGACTGGAAATAAAACAAAAGAAAACCCAAAACCTTCAAAATAAAATACAAAATTGTATCACATTTCTGTGCTTTTCTCAGTGTTTCAGACTGCAAACAATTTATCTTTTTTTTTTTGAAATCTTTTGGTTTTTTCCCCTTTTTTCAGGCAATATAAATCCCTTTAGGTGTTTGATCCTGTCACTCTCAGGCATATTTCCCTGACTTTCAGATGCACTTCTGACTTTTTTCTGAACTCTCCTATTTGTTTAAACCTGTATTTTCGAGAAGAGCCACGCTAACAAGACACGGTATCTGTAGAGTGGTAAACATGACAAATACAGAAGTAATGCAATCTACCCACTCATTTCCTTTGGTTTTCATTATATGTTTTCTTGGTATGCATGAATCAGACTAGGATCACAATCTGCTATATACCCACAGTGCCAACCCTCCATTTTGTTGGTTATGCACCCCAGAAAGCTATCACATATTCTAAATGCATTGCCTGCATTTTCATTATAAGATGTATAATTTTTCATGGTTGATATTCTTGTATCTACTCTTCATTCTCTTCTCTCTCATGATTTACCATCTGAAGGTATTTAGGAATTAGGTTCCTTCAAGAGTGTTGATCAAAAAAAATTGGATGGCAATGTAGTCTGAAAAAAATTCTCTAGAAACACATCTAGTTGATAATTGCTCATTAATGACTGTATCTGGAGACTTAACAGCTCACAAGGTTTTAATCTTCATAGTATGTTGTATGCTGATTTTATAATCTACCCTTTTCATAGAATGTTGTGTGATAAGTTAAATACCTTGCAATCTTTAAGTATATTGCATCATTTGCCTTTATCAATGGGAATGTGTACTCCCATCAAAAGACAGTTTGATGAGTTGTTTTATAAACCCATGTTGACTGACTTCAATTAAATTATCCTACTTTAGATTTTGAGTAGTAAAGCCCTATATTAGCTTTCCTATTATTTTACCCAGTGTCAATGTCAAACTGTCAGGCATATAATTGCCAGATTGTACCATATACCTTTTAAAATACTGGCACAACATTAGTTTTTTTTTAACTCTTCTCTGGAATATTCCAATATGCCAAGACTTGTTCAAACAATAATAATAATAATTGGTTTTGTTGCTTTTATTATTGCTGTTGATGTTATTTATCTTCATTCCTTCTCCTGAGATTTAGCATCACTCCCTTATGCTGTTCATCTGCAGTATGGAATAAGCTCCAGTGTTTGTATTTTAGGTCCATACTTAGCAGCAGAACAGTAAAGAACTGATCACAGTTATGCATTAGCAGTTACCTAATATAGATTTGCCACATCTTCTTCAAAAGAAAAGAGAATCAGTCTCATATATCCAATGATGCATCTTTTCAGAATAAGATTTTTCTTTACTATTCAGTGTTTCGAGTTTTTATTGAAATGCTTTTAAAGAACCTCATGATGGTTTTATTTCTTTAAGTGATATTGTGAAAAGGTTTGCAAATACTTGCAGCCTTTTGTGTTTCTTAAATGACAGCTTTTCTTTAAAAAGAAACAGGTCTGTAAATGAGTTCATATGTAGAATTAAAAAAGCCCAATGATTAAATTTTCAAGTGAGTCTTATTCATTCAAAAAGTATTTGTGCAGTCCCTATTCACAATCTTGCTTTGTTATTTTTTTAAGTTATCTAAACCCCATGTTTGATTCCTGGTATGCTTATTTATGTGACAGCCACGATTCTAGTCTCACCTGCTTGCACAGGATTTTTCTTTGCATTCACTTCAGACCTTACTGTGAAGAAAGCTGGAGAATTTCCAGTATTTATTCATTGAAAGAAATTCTTTTTCAGTTACTTTGCAGAGGAAGGAAATGTATTCCAGTTATTGAGGGCCAAGTCTAAGTCTAGCCAAAATGAAGAGTAAAGCTAGTTCAGGATATTTTGTTGTTGGTTTTTTTTTTGTGGAATATTTTCATCAGGAAATTCCAATTTGTCAATGCTTGTCAAATGGACATGTTGGTTTTGATAAAACCTTCATTAGGAAAATCTCATATGGAGTCCACAATTTTTTGGTCAACAGCAGAAACAGACAAACTTGAATCCAAGTTACCAAGATGCCCATGTCTACAGTAAACACTGTTTAAGTAAAATTTGTTTGCAGTAACCAGATTCCTCTAACTCTTTGTTTTGCAGCAGACAGGGTAGCCTCTTTGAGCTCAAGTTTCTCTTATCCTTCAGGAGGGCATAAAGGTCAGTGGCTATTTACTATTCCTTTCCTTCCTTCCAGTGTGAAGAAGATTATGTCCAACATCTCTAATTTCTTGTGAGAAAGAACCACAGTTTGAACTTGTGTGGTATATGGCTCAGGTTCTTTTTTCAGTACTTGTGGGCTGATCCATGATCTACCAGACCCAGATCTAGATTCCATCCAGATCCACAGATGCTGCTGTGACTTTGTGCGTTTCTTTTTAAAAATAATTTTAATTTCTTCATTTTCAGTGTATGAAATCATATCAAAAGGAGCTTCCTGTAAAAGACCCCTTCTGGTGCATTTTTTCTTGCCTGTCTATCCATCATAAACCATCGTCATTTTTAGAGAGAGGTTTTAAGGAGGAGATTTCACAAAATACCAAGCAGAAGTTCACTGAAAGTAATTCAGCAATGCAAGATTAGCAGTTCATAGCAGCACAGAAGAGGAATGTGCAGATCAGACCGCATGGGCATGAGGGTTAACAGGAGCACTTATGCAGTATAGAAAACAGGTCTGAATGTGAAGAAATGTACCAGAATGGGCAGGGATTTTTTAATTACATAGATTATTTGCCTCTGATTTTCCTTATAAAAGTTGTAATTTCTAAGGAAATTAGGTCATCAAACAAGTCAGTTTCTGGTAAAGATTTCATGGTATCCTCTCTACTTCCCTAACCCCTCCTAGAAGGTAAGAATCTTCACCCTGCAAACTTGTAAGCTTAAAAGACATGTTAAAACATGGCATCTACCACCTCAGAATTCTGCCTGTCAAAGGCTCCTTTTTGCAGTTGACATCTACTAGAAGCTTCAGGTGTACCCTAAGACTGGCTTTATGGAAGTGTAGATGAGGAGGATTTACTCACAAAAGCTGGACACAAACCTTAGCATAACTTAGTGCTTATTGAGAACACTGGGGTTTTGTTCAGAAGTTAAGCTTTACCTATTTAAAACCTCACAGTTGTCTTTTCCCTTTCTCACAGATACCTCTTCTGAAGCTCCTTCAAAGCAGCACAGACACAGGAATGTATATTTCTTTATTGTATAGGTGTCAAAGTGTCTTGTTAAACTCATGAACTTACAATGTTGAGTCTATAGCATAATAGCAAGATGCCCTAAAAATTCAACTTACAATTTAGCTCTCACTCAAACGATTCTTCCAGTCCCCAGGGGCTGTGCTCAGGAAAATCTCAACAATCAAGAAAGTGAAGCAGGTCTATGTGCAGCATTAAGAGGGAGTGAAGGAGCTTAACATAAAGCCAAGGTAAAGTAGAGTAGATGAGAGACTGACAGATGAAAGAAGAGCTGAACCACTGCTTTTGTGAACCCTTAGGGTTTTCTTACTTTGTTTTGAATCTCTGCTGATCAACGTTTTTCTGGCTCCTGTCTTTTCTGCTGTCTGTTAAGTTCAGATGAACCGAGCCCATATGCAGTGTTTAGGCCAGGATTAGATTCAGTGGATTTAAGCCAATTTGCATCAGTCCAGCACAATGGCCTTACTGACCTTTCAATCAACAAATCCAAAGTTTAGACAAAGCACTGCCTTAAACTTGCCAATTTTCTCTATATGGAAGCTAAACCACAGTTTTCTTATTCATTAAGTCAGCTTGAATTCCCATAAGATATAGGACTGGGTTTTTTGATTATTACAACATCCTTTCCTTTGGCCTCCAGACATGGCATTTGCTGTGTTCAGACCCATTCAGAATGCACGTCACTCCTGTGCTTTTGCCCTGTCCCTGGCTATCCCTTTTCTACCAGGTCTTAACAGAAGTTGCTTGTATTCAATCTAAAGGTCTTTTACAGGTTCCCAGCCTTCTTTCTGCTTCATTCCCTAAATGTTAGCTCTGCACATCCAGTGGTTTGGGTTTTTTTACTACTTGCTCACTTTCAGATGAGGACCTTTAACTTTCTTCTCATTTCCCACGAATCTGATTTCCAAACTTACTTTAAAAAGAATGTTCTACATTAGAATAATTTTTGGTACGGCAGGTTGTCTGAGAACCAAATGTCTAAATCTTTTGCTTGCCACATGAATGAAAGTGTATCTGTTGCGAACACCATGATACAGCCATCATTTACTTCATAGCAGGTTCAATCATGTTGTACATAAAGGGCTTGTGATGTCTACTAATGCAAAAGATGGTCAATGATCATGCTAGCTAATCAAAATGATGTTTTTTCTTTCATGTAACTGGCTTTACATTCCTTACTCTTACAAGAAAGAAGTATTTTAACCCAATGCTGTAGAATATTTTGGTGTGACACTATGTCAAATAGCAACTGAGAATAGACTCCCAGAAAAATTTGTATGCCCTGCAGCCTTTTCTTTGTCCAAATCTCAGAGTGGACTGAGAAAAAGAGCAGGCTGCTGACTTAATGGATTGTTCAAATGGACCAGGGAGATCTTGCAAGCCTTAGAGTCAGGGATAGTTTATTTTTTGCCTGTAGAGCACTTAATACAGTGAAGTTGTAGTTTGTGATGACAATGGAATATCATAAAATGAAAATCTTCATAATTTTGTGTGTCTCAAATATGAGACATATTTGTGACACCTTTGTATGTTACAAATATGTCCTTTTCTTATATAGTTCCTTTCAAAGACTTTGTGCCAGAGCTCTCCAGAAACAGCAGAAATAGTAACTTTTGCATGTATAACTGCTTATTACATGTGCACAAAACTCTGTATAAAGTTACCAGTTCATATAAGGCCAGGTGTTCTAATTTTTACTGAAAAAAAAAAAACCTTTAAAAAACTACATAATTTCATTTTATCCAGTTTTATCTACTTAAAATTTAAATGGTTTTTGTGTGCTGTCCATTTACACTTCCACTGTGGTCAACAAAACTGAAATCAACGCAAGAATTTTAGATATGATATATCACACTATATCTCTCCTAATGACTCCTAGAATAGATCACAATTTTTAAAAGAGAGCTTCATAAAAGCCAGTTCAGTACAGTAGGATCTTCCAAATTCTGTTATATGAGCAAGTCTAAGCTTCCCCATGTTTATAATAAAGATATCAGTTATTAAACCACGTTTTAATTTACACTATGGCCAGAAATATGTAAAACCCAACACCAACCACAATAAAGTACACACGGGCTTAATACTTTTACATACTTGTAAGGTACAATATACAAACGTCTGCAAGAAGCACCAAAAAGTTGAAATAGGATCTCTGTCTAGACTACTTGAAATAAAGTATCATGCCAAATCCAACAGCAAAACATAAACCTTAGGTTATCCCACCAAGGAAGAACCATTATGGTAAAAGTAATCATAAATTCTTGGAATATCAAGTTGATCAGCAAGGAACACATGAAGATGAAATAATGCAATTTTCACTGATTCATAATTTAAACCACTGGCGCAGCCATCCCATCCAGACTTTAGGTAACATGAGAGGAGTTCTGTGGCTAAACTATAGAATTTGATTGCATTAATACATTATCACAGATACAGATTTCTCTGCAGTGATGCACATCAGCTAGCGTTAGATCAGTAGTACTCACTGCACAGTTCGTGTACCTGGCGTAAGTAACACTGGGTCTTTCCAGAAGATAATGTGTCAAAAAAAATCTACCATTTAAATAATTTGAAAGGGAAGTGCACTGTCAGAAGCACTTGGCCTGCCATATGCTAAACTCTTGATTTAGTCCCAAATACAATGAAACTGTCAGTATGTTTCTTCTACCCACTTCTAATAGGACATACATTAATTAAAACAAACAACATATAATAGGATACAGAAGTTGCTCAAGTATGGTCATGCATTGAATTTCAGAGATGAGAATTCCTCCACATTTCTGCTTTGCAAACATTGGGTTTCTAAGTCTTAGATTATAATGGGGCATAGACAGCTGTCTTCTCTGTGCAGAAAAGATTGACTGTACACCAAAGCCTGGTTCAGGCCTTTATTCCACTTAATTTTTTTCCAAAACTCAGAGTATCAATCATCCATTTCTGTCTGTTGGGAGCTATGCTGTGGAGCCTTCTGTGCTCCAAAAATACCTCCTCTAGGAACCAGCTGATTAATAGTCACAAACTCGCAATTCTAGCAGAAAAGATAACTTGCATCATATAACTACCTAACTCCACATGAGTTCTTTTCACTATTTAGAAATTAGGGAGTACTTTATAAATAAAAGATCGGTTTCAGATAATGCATGTAACACATTTTCCATCATGTAAAGGGAAGAGAAGTGAAATAAAGTCAGCTTAAAAACCTGAAATCTTCCTTATCTCCTGTTTTTAATATGTCCTGTGAAAGAAGTTATTGCCTAGCTCATCCACACTATCTTAAGTAATAACATATCTACTACAGACATAGAGTTTTTACATTTCATTTCCTAAGAGGGCTGTGGGTTCAAATGTTAGTTTCCTGAAGGTACCTTATCCGATACTTACTGTCTTACAGAGCAAAATGGTGAAATTTAAGCACTTAGGTGCTTCCTTTTCTTCTGTTTTTGTATCTCTGTCACTCAAAGTGACAGAACTAAATTTAAATTCACAGTTCCTCTTTATAACATAGGTGGATTCACTGTGCTAAAGGTGTCATTATTGTTTCATGACATATTCAAGCTGCTCACTAGTTGAATTTCATTGAATGAGGCAGGTATCTAATGGAAGAACAAACTTTATTTCTTCATCTATATGCCAACAAAGAAAATTCTTAAGGCTGGAACTGTTAAATGAACTAGTATGTAGTTCTGTAATTACACTAGCTACTTCTATGGGTTAAATGCATATTTTTTTGAGAACATGAACCATAATGTTTCATCATATAATGAACTCAGTGGTCAAACAGATAATTGTCTTCAATTTAGTGAAATTTGTCCATTACCAAAAGTGCCCCAAGGAACAGGGTTGTGTTAAATCTGGAAAAAACCTAGAAGGAGTTAATGACCTAAACATATAGCAAAGAGGTGTGGGTTTTTTTCTTTCCTTTTTCTTTTTTTATATCTGCAGATGTTAGTCTAAATTTGCACAGGCTGTTCCCACAATAGGCAAAGAAAGACCTAAACTCAATTCCTCTCCGTACAGAACTTGAAATTAATTCATCTTTTTGTACTTATATTTCAGATATATTTTAAGATAAAATTATTCTAGCTAAGATTAAAACTATTACATTTGTATTTCCTCCACAGCTTCATGTCTCTTCTTACACTTGCTATCCAGGGTAGAGGAAAACTACTTTAGATTTTTTTTCCTATCTCAAAAAGCATCACTGAGCAGCAGATGTTTAAGTGGCATTTAGGATGGCTGCTATTTTTGATGTTTCTTTGTTTTGAGCTTGAGCTTTTTTGACTTTCTGGAGTTTGGGCTTATATAAAAAAGGCAGCATGGATGCATGCAATGTGAGAAAAACATATTACACTCTGCAATTTGTTTGTTTTCCCTTCTGTACTATGGTATCCTCACTTTTTCACTTCCTGTTGGGTGTTACAGTAAAGTGAAATCCAAAAAGAGCCTGTATTTGCTCTCAGAATGGAATACAGATTTCTGTGCTAGATGGCAAGGTTTTCTTTGCAATAGCAAGAAAAAAGCAAAAGATTATGATAAGCTTCAGAAAAATAACCCAGCCAATCCCCTGAGCAAACCCAGTAGATGGGGAGATCTAGGCACCGGAAACATATTAGAAATACAAGGAGTATGTTGTCTGAAATTTTACCTCTCTCTGGAGCTTAACTGCACTACTCCCAACTCTTGTGGTTGCATATTAAATAGTAAGCAAAATAAGCCACAAACCATTCTGTGATCCTAGAATTAACTGGCACATGACATTTCAGCTAAACCCTCATCCCCACCACAACAGGGCAGCCACAACCATATGATCTATTTGCCTATGTGAGCTTCTGAGTCATATCTGGGTATTGTTTACAAGAGTATTACTTTGCCTAGGCCAACAGTTCAGCTGCTGCTATCAGTGATTGGGCAGCGTTAGTTATTGCATGACAGTTTTTGGGTGTATGCCTTGTCTTTGTCACATTCACTAGTGTAGACTTCATCTGTAAGGGTGTCTCCTCAGCATAAACAAAGCATAAGCCCTGTGCTTTCTCTCTCAGATAATATCTCCAATTATTGTGCTACTTTTTAGAGGGAGAGAGAAGTCAGCTTGTCTCATCTCTGCTTGTTTTGTACTTCAGGTCTCTGAAATTAGATTATTAAATCTTGTTCTGTCTAGTTTCCCTGTAGTACAAATATGATAAGCCATGTCAGCTGATATTCTCTACTGTTCTGTGATGAGACATTTGCAAATATCAGCTTGTATTAATTAGCCTCATCTTTCCCAACATGTACTGGAATATTCTCATCTTCAGAGTCTGAAACAGCTGATCATCTCTCTTCCATTCTGTCCTAACTTTGGCTGGGACAGATCCAAATTAGTATTTTATATCTCTAGTTCTTAGGTTGATTCAGGAAAATGATATCATGGAGTTATTTGTTCAATTATGTCTTTCTGGCTGTGTTATTTCTTCAACATTAAAATCCGAAGAGAGAAATTAAACAAACATTAATTACTGTTATTATTTCCATTCCAAAAGTAGCCATAAGGAATATTTAGCATTTATGTGTAACATTTAACTAAGGAAAAGATGAGCAAGTGAAGGATGATAACTGTGAACAGAATAATCCCACATGAGGCTGGAAAAGGCCACAGCTCACCTGCACCTGCTGCCTTGTTCTTTATCAGTAATCCTAAACTCAGAGATCAGAATATTATATTATAAGCATAAAAACTAAAGTTATGCAGTTTTTCAGTATGTGAAATCTTGAGAATATACAAACATTATTTAATTCTACATAACTTTTACAAATGTGATCATCATATTCCCATAAGCAGAGATTTGCAATAGCAATTAATCTGCAATACAGAGCTCTTAGCAAACTGGGTCTAGTACCAGCATTCACAGTTGTGATAGCCAGGTTCCCTGTACAACATACAGAGAAAATTTCACCAATTATTGCTTAACAATCACATATCTGAGTAGTGAGATAAAATAACCAAAAGGAGATATTGTACCAAAGTTATATAAAATCATGAGTAGTATGGACAAGGCCATGGTGACTGGTTGTTCACTGTAGTCCTGTACAAGCATAAGGGCATAGCAAATGAAGCTAAAGATCTAAAAAGCAAAGGAGGTGGCTCTCTGGCACTGGGTACAATTTCTGTTAAATTACTTGACAAACGATGTTGGGTACACAAGAAATCTACAGATCAGGCAAATAGTTGGAAGAATACATCTGTTGGTAGTTGCCGAGCAGACAAACCACACTAGGCTTAGGAAATTCCTCAGGCTGAAAAAAGAAGATAGAAAAATATGATGAGGGAAGTGTCCTATATTTTTGGCTGCCTCTAGGCATCTGCTTAACAAAACTGTTCCTTGGATTTGCCTCTTCAGAATTGCATCAGCCCACTGGCAACAAAAAATGAGAGACCTCCTTGCACATTCTTCTTCATTCAGAGGATTCAAAGAATTTTGGGGGAGAGAGAAGCCCTCTCTGCAGGTGCTGGGCATGTCGCGCTGCAGGAGAGAGGCCCTGGGTGCACCCATAGTCTTTGATCCCTGCTGCATATGACTGCACAGAGGCTTAGTCTGGATAATGGTGGCTAGGAAGACGTTACTGGGACTGGTGGAGATCTGAGCAATTTGAGAACTGCTGCTGTCAGGGGAGATCATAATTTGTGGCCTTTAGAGGTAGGGGCTCCAAGAGCCCATAATAATTATGGCATAGGGGTGATTTTCTGCTCCTTTTTACAAGGCAGAGTACGGGGAAAATCTGCAGGGTGAGATCTAGGGAAAATGGCCTGCCATCAGTATCCCCTATTCACAGAGCAGCAGGGGGTGGAGTCTATCCTCTGATTGGACAATCTGTTATTCAATTTAATTCACTCATTCCAATTTTATAAATTATTATGTTGTTAAAATAATCCAGAAAGAATTTCTAGGCTTAATTAGCAGGCAAACTGTGTACAACTTCTGTACACAATTCACTACTGTTCATAGCAGAGAAAGTGATGTTATAGCCTCCAGAAAAGTCTGTACTGAGCATTTCAGGAACACATCAGAGAAAGGATGGCTCCAGCACATTCAGTTCAGGCAATAATTGTCTACATTAAGAGGAGAACAATAGCTTAGTCTTGCCTCTTAAACTTGTCACTGATGTGGGAAATATAGACAAGGATCAGCTTCCAATATATGGCCTGTGCCAAGCCTGGATCAGGGTTTCCAGTTGGTGAAAGCAGGGATGTGATATAGTTCTGCAAAGTTTGGACGTAACTGCTTGGAATCTTGCCTCTGGTCCCTCAGACTCCCAAAGCACAGTGTTGGAAATGAGAAAAGTGGACATGGACCTCCCATTTGAACCAGTGCAGCTGTTCTTATGGTTTTGATAGAGCTTGACATGGATACTGAAATTAAGGCTTCCTATCCCTAGTCCTTTCTTCAAGGCTAGGCACGTTTATACTTTTCCCCCTTTCTGTCTAACTCTATAGACAATGGCTCAAATGAGGTAGGCAAAGAATCTTAGAATCTTAGAATCATAGAATCATAGAATAGTTAGGGTTGGAAAGGACCTTAAGATCATCTAGTTCCAACCACCCTGCCATGGG